>RQIL01045013.1:0-14365 GCA_003951145.1 Jimgerdemannia lactiflua | reverse complement strand
TTTTTTTACCATATAATTACTAATTTGCAATTATAAATAAAGAAGAAACTCTTTAATCTCAGATATACAAGTCTGAGAAATATAGTAAAGCATATCTTAGAAGTGCCAAAATATCATTTTTTAATCTTGAATATATTGTGATATATACAATTGACAATGTCAGAATATGAAATACCAGTGACTGCTAGGATCAGATGATATAATAGCATAATAACCAAATAACCAACCTAATTGTTATGGAATACTTGGAATGGAGGGAGTGAGAGAGAGAGAGGGCACTTGTTTATTGATCCCAACTTATGTGCTTTTATGCATTCTAGATTGATGATATATCCAATGATTGGCTGCACTACCACATATTGAGATATAACCCAAATTTTAGGAATTTCAACACTTCCACTCAACAAGATATATAAACTAGAATATAAAGAAAACTAAGTTATAACCATTACAAATCCCACTGCAATGTTCAGATTGCTATCTAGGAACTAAAAAATGCTTGATTTCCCTGCTTAAAAGCTCGAAAATAAGTTGAAAAAGTAATACAATGAACATATATAGATAAGGAATATTGGTAGAAATCACCAATGCAGGAATCAATGTTAAAGAAGCTTGCTGTCACTCTATTATCCTATCTCATCCTGAATTGTCCTTAATTACCAGCATAGAGTCCCGTAATACCCATTCCTTGTACACATAAGTCAAACTTTGTCTTTTGAAGGGCTTTAGTCAATGAATCTGCCATCATATATTCTGTTGGGGTGTATTCAAGGTGTATAGTGTCGTTTTCCATACATTCACATATGAAATGATGCTGTATATCAATGTGTTTCATTCTGGCATGATGTATAGGGTTCTTCGCCAAAGCTATTGTAGACTGATTTTCTTGTTGGAGTAGTGTAGGGTTTCGTTCTTGAGAGAATCTCAACTCTTTTAACAGTTCCCTAAGCCATATAGCTTCTTTTGTTGCTATTGACAATGCTTGATATTCCACTTACATAGAGGATATTGCCACTGATGATTGCTTATATGTTTGCCACAAAATAGCTCCTTTTCTGTTTAGTTTAAAGATGTATCCTGTCATAGATCGTCTGTCATCCAAATCACTGGCCCAATTGGCATCACATGCACTGGAGAGATTTATGGTACTCACACTTACTCCTTTGCCATCATTACCTAAGCTGAGCGTATAGTGTGCTGTATCTTTGATATACTGAAGAATGTGCTTAATCACCATCCAATGCGAATTATCATAGCATGACGAGCATTGCACTACTTTGTTGACTGCAAATGATATGTCAGGTCTTGTCTCGAGCATAAGGATCCCACAGCTTATCAATAGGGGATGTTGTTATTTTCGAGCCTAGTTCCAGACATTTTTAACCTCATAGATGTCTCCATAGGTGTCCCGACTGGCTTGCATTCACTCATGCTGAATCATTCAAGTATAGTCCAAATGTATGTGTCTTATGATAGGTGTATAGCATGTTCATGCCAGTCATGTATAATCGATATTCCAAGAAGATAGGATGCATCACCCATGTCCGTCATTTGGAATTCCTGGCATAATGTAGGTTTGATTTCTTGGACTCTATCCGCCTTGCCAATTATGATGATGTCGTTAATCCAAATACCTAAGTATGTCATTCCAGAAGGTGTATGTTGAATGTATATGCATGAATCTGCCTCACAATGCTCAAATCCATTGTCCAAGAGGTATTTGTCGATTTTTCTATTCCAAAGTCATGCCGCTTGCTTGATTCCATAGAGTCCTTTGCATAGTTTACATACGAGCTCATTCTGATTATCATTATAGAGTTTGTATCCCTATGGTTAGTGAACGTATAGTTCCATATCTATATTTCCATTCAGGAATGCCGTTTTTACATCTATCTGGTATATTTCCACATCATATGTTGCTCTGATTGCAAGAAGTGACCTTAAAGATGTCAATTTGAATACTGGCGAGAATGTTTCATTGTAGTCCATGCCGAAATCCTGCATATAATCTTTTGCCACAAACCTTGCCTTATATTATTTGATCATTCTGTTAGCCTTGCATTTGATCTTATAGACCCACTGGGATCTAATTGCTTGCCTATCCGCCAGGAGAGAGACTAAGTCCCAGGTGTTATTTTCAATAAGTGAACTGTACTCCTTGCCCATGGCCTTTTTCTACTCCTTCTTATCATTCAAGTGTATAGCTTCATAGTAGTTTTCTGGCTTACCAGTCATTGCTATATAGGCACATTCGCAAGTGTCAGTATAGTTCATGTGATATTGTCTGTTGTTGCTGTTGCGAGATTTCTTAGGAGCATCCCAATAACCTCCTAAATCTGCTTGAATTTTGTTCTGTAGTCTAGATTTGTGCTTTTTCTTATCGTTCGGAGAGGTATTCTCATAGTTATTCTCATCTATGATTTTCATGATTCTTGGCTCTGGTAGCCTCATTGGTGTAAATATAGGTTGTGCTGGCACTGGCGTAGGCACCAGGGGTGTCTTTGTGAAGATTTTGGCCATTGTTGCTAGTGTAGAAGTCATTCTGCCAGCCTTTGAAGTTGGCGTAGATGTCGCTGGCCATACCATCAGATTCACTGTTGGATTTGAGATAGGAATTTCCATGTGAATTTCCTGATCTTTAATTTCCTTGAACTGGACATCACGAGAGATAACCATATGGTATTTCTGTGGGTTCCATAGTCTATACGCTGCCCCATCGTATCCAAGGAATATATGCTTATCCACCTTAGGCTCAAATTTTCCTCTATTGCCTTTTTTATCTAGAATGTAAGTCTCGCTTCCAAATATGCATAGATCTAAGATATCTGGCTTGGATCCACTCCATAATTCTTCAGGAGTAAGATCACTGTTGTTTCTGGATTAGTGATTTTTGCCTCTATTATTGTTGTCAGATCTGCTGGATTCCTTACTTAAAGCTCGCAAAACACACCAATTTCAGATATATGTCACTGTATTCACTACTTTAGCCCAAAAGGAGTGTGGTAAGCCAGCCATATTCATCATCGTTTGAGCCATCTCCACTACTGTTCGATTAAAGCATTCCTCCACACCATTTTATTGAGATGTATAGGGAGCTATCATAGTGTGCAGGATACCATTCTTCTTCAAGAAGTGTCTGAAAGCTTTGTTGATATATTCCTTACCATTATCAGAGCATAAGTTCTGTATTCTATGTCTCATTTCATTCTCCACAGTAGTCTTGAATTCTCAGAATTTTTCAAATACCTCATTCTTCACTGTAAGGAAGTATATGTATGCTTTGCAAGTATAATCATCAATAAAGGTAATATAGTACTTTTTCCCAGAATGTGTTGCCATTCACATGGGGCTGCAGATATCCATATGTATCAGGTCGAGAATGCCAGCTGCTCGCTTTGTTCATTCCTGAAAAGGTCACCAGGAAGCCTTGTTTGCCACACATCCATCACAAAAACTGAAATCCAGTGGCATATAGTCCAGTAAACCGTATATGGACTTGCTCCTTATCATCCATTCCAGGCTTGTCTTGTTGATATGTCCTAAGCATTCATGCCATATATACTAGAGATCCTCTCCAGTCGTAGTTGTAGAATATATGAATGATGTGCCACTTGACATACCATCAATTGGATATAAGTTTCCCTTCTTTGATGCATACATTAACTCCTTATTGTTCTTTAGATTGATTACCGTTACACCATTCGGGCATATATTTACTCCTTTATCACCTCAAGCCATCATCCGGCCTATCGAGAAGAGATTTTTGCCTATATCTGGGGTGTATAGTATATCCGTAAAGGTGCCTGAGGGTTCATTGATATTCCTGTGTAAATGTATGCCAACGTTGCCTTTGCCTTGAGTGTATATGACATTATTATCACCTAACTTGATGGGTATAGGATGCTCGAATTGTTCATATGTGGAAAATCACTCACGATGTACTGTCATATGCTGGGTTGTGCCTGAATCCATGAGCCAGACTTCTTTGCTGCATGTATAAGCACTGCTCAGTACATAACCCACATTGGTGCTTATGTCACCATTTTTCACTGTCAGAAAAGTGTTTTGTCAACCAGGATTTGTTGATGTTGAACTGGTGGAATTGCATCTACAACTGGCATTGGTGGAACTGGTGGTTAGTTCCAAATTTCCTCCTATTTCAATGGTTTCTGCATATGGATAGGTCGCCACTTCTGTGAAGAATAGACCTGCACCACTGCTGTTTTCGTTGTTGGCATCCACTGTGTTTGCCTGCTATTGCCCTTGCTGTTGGCCACCCTTTTCCTTCTTTTTGTGGTTGCAGTCCTGCTCACAATCTCTATGCTTATTACAGTAAAAGCATTTAGTGTTGAATTTCTCATATTGCTGGCCTTGACCTTTGTTCAGCTTGCCTTTGCCTCATCCACATGCTCTACTGTAGAATGCTTTCTTGTCGTATTCCTCATTGGTGTTGTTGCTGCCTAACCTTATTTCCTCATTTAAAAGGCTCATGACGATGTACTTATAATCTGATAATCTGCTGGATTCCCTCATAGCAGCGACAACCATATTGTACACTTCAGGAAGGCCTCGCATAAGAGCCAGGACCTTGTCTTCATTCTTGATGGTGTCCACCAGCATAGATGTAAGGGAATTCACTTGATTCACCAGCTCGTCGACTCGATTGGCATAGTCCCGGATGCTCTCCTTAGACTGAATTCAAAGATTGAATAGTTGCGCCTTTAAGTGGAATCTGTTTGATGCAGATGCCTGTTGATGGTGATTGTGTAAAATCTCCCAAGCTTCATTCACCATCATAGTGTTGATTACCAGCTTCATTTGCATATTTGAAAGGGTGAACTTAATCTCTCTTAGCGCTTTGCGATCCTTTGTGGTATCATATATCATTACTTGCACCTGTGGCTTCCAGTAGTCCTCCAAACCACATTCTTCTAGGAGATTCTTCATATAGTATGCCCATATGGCATAGTCCTTACTGTCAAAGACAGGAATCGTCCTCTTTAACATTGACATTGGCGCCACTGCTGGAATGTTCGTCATCATGGGAGCAAAACCCATTCTGGCTGTATTTGTGTTCGTGTTACAAGAACTTGGCAGCACACTGCTAGCACTGCTTGAACTAGTAGCCATTGTATAGCATAGTGTAGCATATGTGTTAGAGGGGTATATAGTCACTAAGCAGGACTCATAACCTTTTGTTATGGAATACTTAGAATGGAGGGAGCGAGAGAGAGAGAGGGCACTTGTTTATTGATCCCAGCTTATGCACTTTTGCACATTCTAGATTGATGACGTATCCAATGATTAGCTGCGCCACCACATATTGAGATGTAATCCAAATTCTAGGAATTTCAACACTAATCCATCAAGCAACTACACCAAAAGGAGTAATGATAATCTGAGCTAAAATAAAGACTATATTATTTAAAGGACCTAGTCTCAGCCTCAAGAACTGGTACCAAAGAACAAGTACTCTATATACAATACCTCTCTCTTACTGCTCCAACTAGACCTCCCACCACTCTACTCCTTTTTCAAGCCTTAAGACTCTTGTCTTCAATGCTATCAAGATGATTATATGGCATCCAGATACTTCTGACCATCTGAACTTCTATATTGAAGACCTTGGGCACTTTATCAACTATCACTACATCATGACCCAGCAGCTCAAAGATACTATCAATTGGATAACCCTCTGGTATGACTATGAAATTGGCCACTATCTCTACAATGAAACTCAAGAAGATGCCTGAAAAGACCTTGCTGCTGAACTATTAACTACCAGCCAGCTGATCAAGAGAGCTCTTTGTGTCTACCAAATCTTCTGCTATATGCTCTGGACTATAGTATACTTATAAGGAGTAACTATCAGAAATATCATCTGTCTACTACTGAAGAAGCCAATTGGGTAGAAGCCAAAGTAGCTAATTATATTGACAGCAACTATGTTACTGTGGAAAGTCAATAAACTAAGTCCACCCAACCAGGCTTCCATACTATACCTCTCTATGACAACTACCAAGATCACCTTATGAGTCTTATAGAAATATTCAAAGGACTGCCCATTACTGTTGAAGTATCTGCCAGAGCTACCCCAACTACCTACCACCCTATCAGCTATACTTCATATCATATTATTTGGGAACTAAATCAAGAAGTCCAAGAAGTCCCTATTTAAGAAGAAGAACTCCAAGACCCTGTCTCTGAAACAGCCCTCTCTGATACTGAAACTGATGAGTCCTCAGAAGAAAAAGAAGAACAGAAAAGGATTTATCAGTCTTCCATTTACATCTAAGCAGTACAAGGATTGGAGAATATTGTTGAAGATAATTGGCCCCCATTCTACTCTCTCATCTTTTGACTAGCACTCTCTCTCTTCGAAGAGTAGAATAATGAAGTCACAATCCAGCAAGATGATTTGCTTGCCACTGACAAAGGGTACTATACCATTTAAAGTACAGATCAGCATCTCTCTGCTACTGACAAATATACCTATACTATATCCAGCTAGCCAACTTTCTTTACTAGTAGTACTGCACAAAGGTGTTTCAGCCTTTCCTGATTTAGTTAGTCACTCTACCCTGACATAAGTGTGTTATAGTTTAACTATATACAGATAGCCACCCCAAACATTTCTTATCAGTGGTATAGAAACCCTAACCCTTATGTTATTAGTACAAAACTCCTTGCCACTGGTGTGTTGCTATTGGTAAGCCAATAATATAACCACTGATATATTGCTATCAATAAGCCAATAATATAACTGCCAACCTGTTGCTGCTGGCAAGCCAATAACTTAACTGCTGACCTGTTGCTACTGGTAAGCCAATAGTATTAACTTAGTCAGATCTTGCCACTAGGGTATAGTAAACTTATATATGATAACCCAGAAGAAAGAGTAAATAAATCTTAGCCAATTGGTTCACAATTCCAACTTAAGTTCTGAAAGACAAGAGAAGTTGAGTGTAAGAATTTGGGAAAAGACTCCAAGAGCTAAGAATAACTCTTATTTAAGACTACTACTAGGAAACTGTCAGGAAACTGCCAAGTTAAGGAAATCACTGCCATCCTGGATACCTAAGATATAAGTCAGTGAGTCAATTGGTTTTTTATCTGAATGACACAGAAGTCTAGTATAAGATAAACCAACTTAAGTTTTGAGAACTTTGAGAAAAGACTCCAAGAGGCAAGGATAACTCTTGTTTAAGACTGCTGCTAAGAAAACTGCTAAGTTAAAGAGATTGACTGTCCCAGACTGCCATTCAAGATTCAAGACACTGAGTCTATTGGTTTAATAGCCAACTTAAGTTCTAAAAAACAAGAAAAGTCAAGTATAAGAACTTTGGGAAAAGACTCAACTACCACCATATAATGTAAACTACTGTGCATTTGGACCATACATTCAGGACAAGACCTGTGCATTCAGATCACATTCAAGATTCAAGACCACAAACCCCCTGGAAACTCAGCCAAGGAACCCAAGAAACCCAAGAATACTAGACTGCCACTCATCAGAGACCCATCCCCAAGATAATAAGTCAGATATATGAGCCATCAACCTCTATTTTCCCAACCCTCTGTACCATGAACTGCCAAACCAAGAATTACTAACCAACCATTATATTAACTACTCTGCTACATTAATCAATCTATAGTCACATATTGAATCTCAGACTTAAGTAATTGCCACCTCAGTCAGCAAGATAAATAATTGCCACCAGAAACCCTGCCCTTTTCTTTGATTGAGCCATCAACTACTGAATAATTGAGCCATTAACTCAAAAGCCCATAATTGACCTAAATATTCACTATCAATATATATTATGAATGATCCAATCATATGACTATTAACTTAGAGATATCTTTTTAACTTGAAGATACATATCTCATACTTCACCAAGTGGCACATTGAGCCATACAGAAGCAATTGAATAATACAAATTGTATGCCACATTTTGGAGTCTCAACTGAGAATAGTTTTCTTAAAAGACTTGACCTTTTGGCTCAAGTACCCAGCAGCCATCTACATTGGAGAATTTAGGAGGACCTAGCCAGCAACAAGTTCAGGGCCAGCAACAGCCCTCTTCAGTAGAAAAGAAGGTCCATACTATTGTCAGGACAGTAGCCAGAACCCTGTTCAGAAACAGTAGTCAGAAAACTGAATCAGAGGAAAGAAGTGATCCAGATTATGGCTTGATCTTAAAAAAAAGAAGACAACTCAGAGGACAACCAGAACCCCTTCAGCTTTAAGACCTAGACTAAAAAAAAGACCTTTCTGAAGAGTACCAGACCCAAATCTATAGGAAGAACTCAGATAGGAGTGATTACATTACCATAGCCATCAACTGAGCTACTCTACTAGACTGAGTATACTTTGAAACATCAGAGAAAGACTATCACCCATTAACTTAGGAGACAAGTTCAATCTATACTATTATACAGACAGCAACACAGACTTCCAGCAAGGTGAACTAGACCTCACTACTTCACAATAACAAGGGGCAGATAAATTCAATATTAGTTATATTAGATCTCTTGCACCACAAATCATCCAAGCCTCAGTGCCTTGATTACTTACTCCCCACCACTATCCATAAGGAAAAGGAATACCAGCCCTCTTAGTTTCCCAGTATTCAATAGTCACTATCAGTCAATTAGGAGAATGCTACCTTTGAGAACCTCTACTCTGACTTTAGTCAGAAGAACTAGATCCTCTACACCACTAAGACACTGCTCTCTATCAGTATTCTCTGTATATTGAGCACCTTCACTATCTCCATCTCTACAAGGACCATCAAGGAATACTATCCCTGAACCAGACTCAGACAGTAAAGATAGCAAAGACAAGCCAGACTTGAGCTACCTCCAGAAATTCCATAGAGCAGATAGTGAAGACATTGAAGAGTTTATTGGAGAAATTGAGATACAAGCAGTTGCTAAGCAATAGGATGCTCAGAGAAAGCTTAAGATTGTGGAGTCATTTTTGAGAGGCCCAGCTCTCTAGAGATATAATAAAGCTAAGCAGAATAGAGGAGAAATCCACAAAGAGGAATAAAATGCCCACCTCGCACTGAATACAAATCATATACCAAGATATAACATCTATAAAGAATGGCTCTGCACCTAGTTCAATGGCCTCAAGTACCAATAAGAAGTACAAGAAGCTTTGACCTATATGAGCCAAGCAGCCAATAAAACTCCAAAGAGTTTCTACCATCAGATTTAAGCTCAAATGATCAAAGCAAACTTGCAGCCTGCAGTCTAACTGGCACTAGCTTCTACCACCTTCCTCAATGGCCTATATTCAGAGCCGCAAAGGTAAGTCATCAGAATGGATTATTGGAGTATTGAGCAATAAGTTACTAGAGTGCAAGGATGTTGGGATGTGGACTACAGACCAGCCCAGCAAGTGCAAGAATATTGTGAACCAATCAGAGTTAAGGCCCCAAGGACCTGAGAAACTATGGTAGAATAAGAGAATGCCTACCTCAGAGCCCAGATTACCACTTATAAGAACAGGTGACCCCAACTCAATTCAGATAACAACAACAACAGCAGCCATCATTAAGAGCTCAAGATGACCCTATGACCATACTCACCAAACAGATGAAAGACCTAGCCATTGCTGTGGTACAGCTGAAGAATCAAGGTGTGATAACAGACCAGACTACCAATAATAAGACAATAGGAGTTCTTCTCAAATACTATTAGCCACAACTACAGGTCCATCTAAAATGAGTTCCTATAGCTCTACTTATTTTAACTGTAGAAATCAAGACCACATCCAAAGGTTCTGCCCAAAGAAGCCAGCTACTCAGTCAAATGATAGAAATATTAATCTTATTCAGATAAATAAAGAGATATAAGAAACAGAAGAAGAAGCAGCCTGGCTTCATGGTCAAGATGATATCTATCCATACTATGAAGCCTTTCCTTCCAAGGTGACTTTGAATGCTGCCCCAGCACAGATCAGAGGATGAGGAAGACTACTAAGGACCCCACTTCTACTGCCATTACCAGTAATAGTATCTACAGACAAGCATCCAAGATATGGGCATTTCTCCTCAGACACCCTTTAAGAAAATGACAAGTGAGTCAGATGAGACACCCCTGAGCCTGAGGCTGGACCATCAAGAGTACCAAGGACTACTTCTCTGCCTGACCTTAAAGAAGATGAGCACATGAGTGTAGAATCCTCAGTAGATAAGATGCCCATCAGGAATAAGAGACCTTACTACTAAGGAACTAGACATTAGAGGAGCAGCAAACCCCATGTGGCAGCCTCACTTTGTGAACAGATCTGACAACAGAATGCAGGCCTCACCATTGAGCAAGTCCTCAAAAATGCTCCAGAAGTTAGGCAAAAATTCCTGAAGGAAGCCAAGGAATATCAAGAGACTTTCTGTCCAAGAACTACATATGTAAGAGCCCAGAACTATCCATATGATGCATGAAAATTAATGTCAAGAACATCAATCCATAAGACTCACAAATGGAAAAGTACATGGAGAAAATGCCTAAATTCTCATTGATACAGAAGCAGCAGTCTGTGTCATTACTCAGAGAATATTGGAGAGAATCAGATGAGAAATTGATGAAGAAACAAAGACAAGAGTCATCATAGCAGATGGATCAGCATCCACTCCCCTCAGACTTATATGAGATATCTCTATTCAAGTAGAGAAAGCCTGCCTCAATGTACCTAAGCCATTATGACCCCCACAACCTCCTATGATCTGATTTTAGGAACTGACTAGCCATACCAAGTCGGAGCAAACATAGATATCAAAAGATGACTCCTAGTCTTCTCCATCCATAGACAGAAGTATAAAGTGCCAATTGAGTCAAGAGGATTGTTGAGGAAAACAAGCCAAGCTTCAGAGACTGAATGGTAAGAATATGGTAACACCCCTATCAGAAAAGAAGATGAGAGTGAAGCCAATTTCCTACAAGAGCTGGGAAGTGACTTTGATGCCCCCGGAGATCAAGATAGTAAATCAGAAGAACCTTTTGTTGGGGTTATTGAAATTGAAGGTCTAGAAGCAAGTATTGATAGTGCCAATAATGAAAGAGCAGCACTTGAGTTTGCAGGACCATCCATGCAACCACCACCCCCACTAGTAGAAAACTGAATCATATAAGCCTTTCATCTAGGTATGTGTAAATATTTCAACCACTTCTACTCACCAAGAGATGACTGCAGCAACTGCTGAACTCTGGATTTCAAGAAAGTTCTAATGCTGGCAATTGAAGATAGAGATAAATTGAAATGAGCACCAGTCCTCAGTCAAGTATAACCCCCAATACCAACAATCTTCAAGAAGACCTATCAAGAACAACAGAAGGTCTGCAACATCTTCTTCCACTATCACTCATATTACACACACTTTTCACACACTTTTTAAATAGTTTATTGAAGAAAGTGACTAACAATATAGCAGCAATTCAACCTCCTGGTTATTGTACTAGTTTGGAAACTGGTGTAGTATTCAGGTAGCAACAAGGAACAGAAGAGTACAGTTTGGGAATGGGGTCTTTCAGGAAGGCAACTGGTAGAAGTAGAGGAGAAGAAGGTCAAGATGCTGAGGGGGAGGGGAGTGGCAAGGGACTGGTGGGCTATGCAGTAGCTATGAAGAATAGAGCTAAAGGAGGAGGCCCAGATGGATAGCAGTAAGTTGGAAGAGAGAGAAGGAAGCTGAGTGGGAGTGGTGGAGCTGGGCCTGGCATAGAGGTGAAGGAGACCAGTGGAGTTGGGGCTAGCAGGGATGACATGACTGCTGATAAAAGTGAGACTGGGAATCTAAAAAAAGAAGAAGATATGACTACTGATTGAACAAAGAGAGCAGCTGAGAGATTGAGGGTAACACACAAGAGAGATCTGGCACATAGTGTTACAGGGCTAGTAGTGGCACCATTACTCAAGAAATCTATTTTGGAATTTGCTATGACACTGAGCTTCTGGGGGCTGGCAGTGATAGCTAGGATGGTGTTGGTGCTTCTAGGTAAGCAATTGAGTGAGGTGGCATCAGTGACAATACCTTCTTCTATTACCACTTATGTTACACATACTTTCACATGCTTTCCAAATGGTTTATTGAAGAAAGTAACTAATAATATAGCAGTGATTCAACCTCTCAGTTGGTGTACTGGCTGGGGTACTGGTGTGGCATTTGGGTGGCAACAAGGAAAAGGAGGGTACAGTCTGAGAATGGGGTCTTTTGGGAAGACAGCTGGCAGAAGTGGAGGTGAAGGAGGACATGGAGCTGAGGGGAAGGGGTGGAGCAAGGAACTAGTGAGCTTCATGGTAACTGTGAAGAATAGAGCTAGAAGAGGAGGTCTAGATAGATGGCAGCAAGTTGGAAGGGAGAGAGGGAAGCTGAGTGGGAGTGGTAGAGCTGGGCCAGGCATAGGGGGAAAGGAGGCTAGTGGAGAGGGGGCTAGCAGGGGTAGTGGGACTGCTGATAGTGGAGAGACTGGAAATCTGGAAAAAAAAGAAGATGTGACTACTGATTAGACCAAAAAAGCAGCTGAGGGGTTGAGGGCAATACACAAGGGGGATCTGGCAGATGGTGTAATGGGTCTGATAGTAGCACTATTTCTCAAGAAATCTATCTTGGAATTCACCATCACAATGAGTTTCCAAGGGCTAGCAGTGACAGCTAGGATGGTATTGGTACTCCTGAGCAAGCAATTGAATAATGTGGTATCAGTAAAGTTTTTGAAAGAGCTAGAAGGGGTAGAGGTTGGATTTGTCAAGAAGGAATATATGGTAGCAGTAGTGGCTAAAGGAATGTGAGTTGGTGAGATTGCAGTCCTGATGACACAGTGTCTATGTTGGGACCCTAGGGTGATACATATGGTGGTTAAGGGGGTTCCCACTATATCAATAGAGAAGATGAAGGACAGGGTTGGAAAGATGATGAGGGAGTATAGAGAGATTGTCTACATCAGATTTCAGTTGTGGGAAAAAGGAATGACTTTCCATACTGAGGATATGGAGGTATAACTGAGGGTAGCTGGAAAGGAGGCCACAGGTAAAGGCAATAACTGGCCTAAGATACTGAACTGGGATCTCTTCAAGTGCAAGATGTCTAGGGTCAAGGGTACAGAGGAGGAGGAGAAAGATCTTTTAATGACTCTCTTAGAGTTGGATAGAGCTGTAGAGCAGAGGAAGAAGGCTTGGCAGGCCTTTGAAAAGGCTATGATGTTTACAAAGATCAATAGAAAGAAGATTTGAGTGGATAAGGTGATCTGAGAGAGGGCTCAGGGGAGGAAGCAGTAGTAGGAACTCCTCATAAGGCTCAAGAAAGGCTCTGGAAGTAAGGGGCCTAGTGAAGGGCCAGTGGTGGGTGATGGGCAGAAGAGGACTGAGGGTTTGCAGAATTCTGAGTATGCTCCCCAGAGGAGAAGGCTGGGTGGAATGAAGGAGTTCTTCTTTGATGACTGGGTAGCAGAGAGAGATATCAGCAAGAATAAGAGGGATAAGCTGCCTGTGGATTCAGCAAGTCACCAAGTTTGAGGTGGAGGATGTCATGATGAAGAGTGTAAAGAATGTTCAATTTGAAGTCCCAGATGTGGCCATGGGGGGACTGGTAGTTGGGGTGGCTTGAGAGGGCTTGGTGGATGTGACTGATGAGGAGTGAGAGGAGTCAGCCAGTACTGGAATGAGTGGAGTACAAGGAGTAGGGAAAAGGTCAATGACTCCTGGGAGAGAGCATATGGGAGAGGGGCCTTGGGTATGCAGGATGGTGACAGAACTAGTGAGTAAGGAGTTGGGTGGTGTGGAATTTCAACTTATGAATGAGAAGACCTAGAGTAATATCTTAGTAAGAGTTGGCATTGTGGGGAAGTTGATAGCAGAGTGCTTGACAGTATTGCTGGAAGATGAAGGATACAAGATAGACACCACCTGAGAAGCAGAATTGGGGACAGTGGCAAGGAGAATGATGATTGAGAGCTAGAATACCTGAAATAAAGCAGAGTTGTGAAAGGCAGCATATGAGGACTATTGTTTGGAAAAGGAGGAGAAGGACATGGTAGCAGTATAAGAGATCCTGGTATAGCTGGAGGCTAGGGAGAATGAGGAAGCTAAGCTGGAAGTAGAGAGGGAGCTGGACCTATCAAGGATGGATCAGGATCTGGAGACTTAGAGTGGACATCACTTCAAACATTATTCAATATGAATAGTACAACCAATATCTTTTCACTTAATGTCAATGGGCTAAGGGGATTAGAGACACAATGAAACATTTTTGCATGGCTTAAGGACTTGGAAGTGGATTTTTCTAGTTCAGGATGTGAGATGCAAGGATGGGATAGAAAAGTTGCACTAGTTGAGAGAGTGGGGGGGGGGGGGGGGGGGGGG
>RQIL01045002.1:0-14366 GCA_003951145.1 Jimgerdemannia lactiflua | reverse complement strand
TCTAGAAATTTTTACAGGTTAAAAAGTATTTAGAAATATCTGTAATATCTATAGAAATACACCATAACTCACTTATAGGAAAGAATACAAAGTATATAATCTACTCATAGATAAAAGATATAACTAATACACATATGTCAATATATATATAGTGTGAGAGGTTTTTAATAGTCTGAAAAATATCTTGTAATCAATTGCTAGAAAGACCTATTCCTTCAATATACTTATTACTCAAACTTTAGCTTTAAAAGAGCTTTTATAAGTGAATTAGTAATTATATACTCCATGGAGATATATTCTAAGTATATGTATACTCTCATATTCTATATATTCCCAAATAAAATGATAGAGTATATTGATATATATATTTCATTTTGTTATGATATATTAGATTTTTGGTAAATACTATTATCAATTGGTTGTCTTACTTAATTAATGTAGAGTTTTATTTCTGAGTGAAGTCAAGTTCTTTTAATAGCTCATAGAGCTATACAGCCTCCTTTATTACCAATGACAATATCTGATACTCTGCCTATATTGATAATGTTTTCACAAAACTTTGCTTGTATATTTACTATGAAACAACAGATCTTTTATCATTTTCACTAATGTGAAAGAGATATCTGATCATAGAAACCTAATTGCTCATCATGTGAGCAATCTATATTCAGAACTCATATACTTAAAGAAATCCAATTACTCATTATGAGTAACCTATATCTAAAGAACCTATATATTATGACAGACCACAAAAACGTACCACCTGAATTATTGCCAGATGATGCGAACAAATCAGATGACATGAACACTTAGCTTAGCATAGTAACCAGCACAGCAACCATTGCTACAGAAATTGTATAAATAACCAGATAACTAAAGAAGGGAATAATGTAGACAGTGGCTGTCTACTGGACAGTAGCTGTCCACCCAAACATACCATAAATAGCAATCTATAATTAGCCAGATAGCAACCAGATAGCAACCATAATGTATAAAATACCCCAGAGATAAGAGTGAATAAACCTCAGTCCGAAATTGAATCCAAAGCAAAAAACAAGTCTGCCTGCCAAATATACTTAGGAGAAACACCTGCCAAAAGCCCCTTGGTTCTAAAGGAATTAGATTGCAACACTTAGGAGATATGCCTGCCAATGAGTTACTGTTAAAAGGAGATTGTGAGCCTTATTCATTTCCACTCTGGTCTACTTTCCATTAGAAAAGATTGATTCACTTGCCAGATAAGCCTAAAGAGAAGTTCACTATTTTTCAAGAAGTCTGCCACATTTTAGTCCACTGATCCACTGTATTCCACTGATCTGCATCATTCTATATTTTGCCTGCCAATCCGCCTTGTTCAAGTCCACATTTTTGCCTGCCGATCCACCGCATTCTGCCGATTGCCCACATCATTTGCCCGCATCATTCGCCTGCATCGTTCAGTCTACACCACTCAAATTTGCATCGCTCTAAGAAATCTGTGCTGATTAAGGAAACCCAATCGCCATCATGCCATCAACCAGAACCTGCACCCTTAAAGAAAACTGATTGTCAGGTTCCCAGAGAGCCTGCTATTATGGAAATCCACCTGATTACCCAAGATTGTCAGTTACACAAATTATCCACCATTGCTCAAAGAAGAAATCTGCTCACACCAAGGACTGTTGACTCAAGAATGCTGCCAAATTAGGAAATCGCATACAGAAAGTCTCCAGCTATTGAATATTATACCACTAAATACCAGTATCAGCACCAACACCAGTACCAGACCTATATAATACTTGAACATTTTGTTGCTTTTAACAAAGTAACTGGGGGCTTAAGCCAATCTATACAGCTGCCCAACCTTGTAATTTGCCTCTATTGAGCCAGGCACATTACATTTGGAGGCTCAACTGGGAATATTCTCAAAAGAATTATTGTGACTTTTCAGCTCACAAGAACCCAACCTTCAACCTGGAGACCAGTACCATTGCAACCTTTGATATAGTACCAATCTCAGCTACTATAGGAGAAGAAATTCCAGCACTACAAAGCATTTGGACAGGAAGAGAAGTAATCACCTCTAGAATCAAACACCACTCAGCATCAGAAGGATCTGATACTGCAGAAGCCAGCACTGTACGAAATCCTCTACCAGTACTACTAGCAGATACACCAACCAGAGATTTTGACAAGCTCACACCAGATGAAGTAGACAACACCAATCAAGACTTTGACAATCTCATTCAGGATCTCAAAAATCATCTTGAAAGATTTCCCCCAAGAGTTTTCCTTGATTTACCCAGACCAGTAACTCAATCCACAAGGCTCCCCAGAATAGTACCGAGAAGGGCACCATCTCCTAGATCTCTTGCACCTTCAAGTTCATACCCATCAACAGCCAACAACTCAGAATCAGAGCTAGAAGTCGAAACAGAATCAGAAGATAGTGAAGATGAAATGGGCACAATACTACCCACATTTACAGGATACTCAGAAGAGAATCCAAGAGAATTCATAGATGCAATCGAAGGAATAGCAGCCCTAAGAGATTTATTAACCCAAAGATGAATCAATGTCTTCAAAGCTCAGCTAAGAGAACCAGCCAAAGGCATCTTCACCAGAACTGCAAATGATGTTGATACAGACCTAGGAGATGTTATGGAGAATGCAAGGTCAGAAGAAGAACAATATGAGGCCATGCAACACTGGATCATTGAAAAGTATGCAGGAAATGAAACCCACCACAAAGCTCAAGAATCTATCATGGGAATGAAGATGAACCTTGGAGAATCCCCAAGAGCATTCTTCACCAGAATCCAGAAGAGAATGCATGCTGCCGGATTCAATGCTGCCAATCAAGACATCATTGGTCCAATGACCTTCATGAATGGAATCCCACCCAACATTACTCAACATGTCTGAACCCTGGACATCAGGAAGCCAGAAGAGCAAGTAGATGCAGCCCAAGGATACTTTGATGTCAAACAAGGAACCACCTGGACTGACAATCAAAAAGAAGACAAAGAGGACCTCTTGGTCAAAACCTTGCAAGGAATCCTTCAAGGAGAATCAAAAGGAGAAAAGCCCACCAAAGAATGAAAGAAGGACAAGAATGAGATTCAAGATCTCAATTCGAAAGTAGACAGACTGGTTAGCCAGATTGAAAGGCTCTCCACATGCGAAAATTGGAACTACCAGCCAAGGTATCCCCCTCAAGAAAATCAGAACTACTAGCCAAGGTACCCCCCACACAAAAATTGAGATTACCAGAGGAACTACCCATTCTCTGTAGTCGAAACTATCCTTCAAGAGACAGAGCAGAGATCCAATGCTACAAGTGTGAACAGTAAGGACACTATGCCTCTGAATGCAACAACCAAGGTAGCTCAAGGAATTCTGAGCCATCAAACTGAAAGGATACCTACAACAAAAGGACAGAAACTCATCCAGTTGAAGACTATGAGCAGAGTGACAGTGAGGAATACAGTGACCTGGACTTGTATCCAACCAAGGCTGAATATGGAGAAATAGTCTACCTAGCAGAAAAAAGAAAGAGGGCAGTAGGCCACCCCCAAACTGTTGAGAAGCCACCAAAAAGAACCAGCAGAAGAATCATCCGAAATGAAGATGAAGAAGTACAGGTTGATACACCTCCCCAGTCTCCTTCACTCTTCATTCCTGGAGCTACTATCAATGGAGAAGATCCTCTACCAGAATCTGCAGATGAAGATATGAGAGAAGAACCAGAATCAGAAACTAAGAGCCCAAAGTCTAAGAAGAAATACATCCCAAAGACCATGCCCTGGGACATCTATAATGAAGCCTGGAAGAAAATCCAAGAAGCCAAGATGGAAGTCCCACTCCTACAGTTCCTTCAACTGACACCTGCTGGAGTAAGGAACAAGTTGCTACGAACTACAAGATCTTATACAGGAAGAGTCCCCATTCCCCAAGAAGAACCAGTAACCCCAGTAGTGCAAGCAGCAGAAAGACATATCAGTACCTATCTGTTTGGAGAAATCAGAGGCCAGAAGGCGAAAATCCTCATTGACACAGGAGCAGCAGTATGTGTCATTGCCAAGAAATTCCTAGACAGCATTCAATGGCCCATTTGATGGACCCTCTAGCCTCAGCATCATAGTAACAGATGGAGCCTGAACTCAACCCCTGGGAGAAGTCTGAAACATCACCATCACTCTTGGACACATCCAGTTTGCCATCCCCAAAGCAGTTGTAACTGAAGCTGTCACCTATGACATGATCCTTGGTATCAATTGGATGAAGGAGATGAATGCAGATGTCAACATTGGTCAACAAGTACTCAAATTCGACTACAGAGGAAAGAAGTACTAAGTTAAAGTCACCAGCTTTGAGCCATCAAAGAAAAAGAAGAAGGTGACTATTCAAGAAGAATATGCCAGCAGCGAAGAATCCATAACTGAAGAAGAAAAAGAAGAGGATTCCAAAAATGACAATGACTCCAGACTGAGGCCCTGAATCAACATGATAGAAAATAGACTAGAAGACAATGTGTGGGCACAAGATACTATCCCCATCACAATTGGAGCCATTGCTGGAGAAGCCAGAGGATATATCAAATGCCTCCAAAGATAGAAATGTGAGAAACACTCATCCAGACATATGGGAATTCGAAAAAGCCCTGGAACTACATGCCCTGAATGCAGGAAAAGGAAGAAGAGATGCCTTCACAATACATAGCTGAAAAGCCATGCACAAGTCATGCCCAATCCTGAAATTGAAGCAGCTGAAATTCAAGCAATTTGGGACCAGCCTCCAGAAGAAGAAGATGACAGCATCTCTGAAAATGAAGAGCTCCCCACAGCTGTTTCATGGGATGATCCGAATTGGGAACCTCAAGGAGAAGAAGACAGCACCCTCTGGAGTGAAGAAGAAGCTGGACCCAGCTCACAATCAGTCATTCCAAGGCCCAAAACCCACCAAGAGAGAGTCTTCCGAATGGGCAGATGCCCTCATCAAGTCATTTTCCACTCACCAAGAGACTACTGCTATCAGTGCCACATATTAGACCAGCAAGCCAGATAGCCCCTTGGACCAGAATCCCCGAAAATCATTGCAGAAGGAACCTCATTCCAAGAATCTATTACCTCACTTATGAAAAGAAGACATGGAGTCGGATTCTACACTCAGACAGAAGTGAAACCCCTGTCTACCCTCCCACCAAAGTATGATGCGAATGGATGCAGATTTCCAAAGCTAGGAGAAATCGAAGAAAGAAAGAAGCACTTCCAAGCCATGGGATTTTGCTATCATGGAAAGCACCCAAGATGCTGGCCTTGTCAACATGAAAAGATCCATCTCAGCAAGGATGTAATTGTACACACATTCAAAAGAGGAGATGACTGAGCCCAGATTCGAAAGGAGAAAAAGAAGAAGCCTACAAGGAAGATCCTCAAGATATATAACCTAGGCAAAGATATCCTGGCTCTCATTTGCCATGCAACTCACCAAGGATGGATAGATGATGCTATCAATTTCATGGAAGCCCTGGACCCCACTGGAAAAAGAGGAATCAATTATCTTTGAGACCCCTCTACTGGAGTAAGATGGCCACACCTAGACATCAGAGATTAGAAATCTAATGCCATAGGAGCCTCAGCCCATGGACAGCCAATACTTGGCAAGAACATTGTACAGTTCACCCTGCTCCATCCCAATGCAATTCCACTGAAAAAGACTTACCAAGAAGATGTTGGCTATGATCTCAGCAGCCTTTATAATACTACCATGGGCCCCAAAAGTACAAAGCTCATCAGAACCAGTATTGCCATGCAACTACCAAAAGGAACTTACATCCAGTTGACCTCAAGGTCTGATCTAGCCCTTGAAGGACTCTCTACTGAAGGAGGAACCATTGACCCAGGATATACAGACAAAATCAAAGTCATCTTAAGAAATGGAAGTAGTGAATGGATTTGAATCAACAAAGGAGACAAAATTACACAGGCAGTCTTCCTTGAATACAAGACTCCTCACCTGCAAGAAGTACCCAAGCTCACTCAAGGAACCAGACAAACCAAAGGATTTGGAAGCTCAGACAAGAAGAAAGTACATCTCCTTCAGGTCAGCTGATTCAAAGCAAATACCCCTCAGCAAGTTTTCCACCAGCCAGTAAAACTTCACAAGAACCTCATCCTTGAGCCAGGAGAGCAGACCACTATCGAAATCTTTGCTCCACCAGACCCCAGGAACCTTTTCTTTGAACTCAATGAGGAAATCCAAAACCTGTACATAGAAGGATACACATTCTCTGACAAGATGAATCCAGTACACTCCTGAGCTACCAACACAAGCTGGGACAATATCATCTTGCCAAAAGGAACCATTATTGGACACCTTGTGTCTTATCTCAACTGAACACATAGAGAAGTTTATGAATTAAACTTACAGGGAAATGGCAAAAGGTCACAGAAGAAAGGAAAGGCCCCTCTGCAACTCAGGAGAAAGTGAAGCCTTCCACAAACATTGGAGAAGAATTGACACCTCAGCAACAAAAACAATTGACCAAACTCCTTTATAAATATCAGGACATCTTCACCACAGACTATGGCAACCTGCTATATAACCCATTATACCACCACAGTATAAATACAGGAAATGCAACACCCATCTGACAGAAACCATACAGGATACTCCACCACTTAAAGACATTCGAAAAAGAACACATACAGGAACTCTTAGACAATGGAGTCATCTGACCCTCTACCAGCCCTTGGGCCAGCCCTATACTTATAGTACCAAAGAAAGGAGGATGGAGACTTGTTGTAGACTTCAGAAAACTCAACACAGTAACTGAGAAAGATGCATACCCCTTGCCCCGAATTGATGACCTTCTGGACTAGCTACAAAACACAAGATACTTCAGCAGCATGAATCTATTCACAGGATTCCATGAGATTTCAATGGACCCCAAAGACATTCAAAAGACAGCTTTCCTTGCCCTAGGAAAATTGTTTGAGTACCTCCGAATGCCTTTTGGACTCTATAATGCACCCCTAACCTTCCAGCAAATGATAAACTCAGTATATGCTCCTCTCATCCACTACTGCCTGATTGTTTATGTGGATGACTCCAACATCTACTCAGCAAATTTCGAAGATCACCTACAAGACCTTGAAGAGTTTTTCAAACTCACCTGACAAAACCACCTGAGACTCAACTCAAAGAAGTACTACTTTGGCAAACAGAAGCTGGAATTCCTTAGATTCGTAGTTTCTAAAGATGGAACACATGCAGACCCTAAGAAGATCGAAAAAGTCAACAACTTCCCTGTCCCCAAGACCCCAAAGGAAGCTCTGTCCTTCCTAATGCTTGTATCTTACTACAGAAGATTTATCAAGAGATTTGCTGAAATCTCTGCTCCAATCCGAACCTTGCTGAAGAAAGGAGTACTGTTCCAATAGAAAGAACCACAAGAAGAAGCCTTCCGAAAACTACAACACTGCCTGACCTCAGCACCAATCCTAGTCTGGCCAGATCTGCAGAAACCTTTTGTCCTGTACACTGATGTATCCAAGAATGGCCTCAGAGCAATTCTTGCACAAGAAGGACCTAATAAACAGCACCATGTGATAGCTTATGCAAGCAGAGCCACCAACAAGCAGCAGACCAACTATGGGAGTACCAAATTGGAATGCCTTGCAGTCATATGGGCAGTCACCTTGTTCAAACATTATCTTATTGGAAGAAAGTTCACTCTGATCACAGACCATGCAGCTCTCAAATAGTTATTGCACTGAAAAGACCTCACTGGAATCCTTGCCTGATGGATCCTTATCCTCCAAGATTATGAAATCAACATCATTCACAAAGCAGGAAGAACTTATAATAATGTTAATATTCTTTCCCATATGACCCAATGAACCAAAGAAAGGGTGTACCTCAGAACTGCACTCTCAAAGAAGTTCCCAAGACCATCAAGGAGCAAGAAGACCTCATCTGACAAGAACATCAGAAAGCCCACCAAGGACAGACAAATACAGAAGCCAAGATTCAAAAAGATTATCAACATTGGCCCTACCTCAGAACACAAGTCTGAGACATTATCCAGAAGTGTGACACCTGCCAGAAGTATCAAGGAAAGAAGAACTATCAAGTCCCTCTGCAACCAATTCCCCCACCCACTCACATCTTCCAAAGATGGAGAGTAGATGTAATTGGACCCCTACCAGTAATACCAAAATGAAACAGATACATCCTAGTATTTGTTGAACATCTGATTAAATGGCCTGAAGCATACCCCATGGAGATTGCAGATGCCCTGACCATTATTGGACACCTTCATGACCTCACCCACTAATATGGACCCCCTGAAGAACTTATCTCTGACTGAGGAACTGAATTTGTGAACAATATAATCTCAAGTTATGCATGAATTCATGGGATCCACCTGAAAAGAACTATCTCCTACCATCTACAAACCAATGGAATGACCAAAAGAATGAACCAAAATCAAGAAAGGACTTGCTAAGGTTGATCCTACCAATTGGGATCTCTGCTTATCTGAAATCCTGTGGGAAATCCAAAACATCCCTGCTGCCTCAACCAAACAAAAGCCCTTCGAAATGATGTTTGCCAAGAAGACCAGAACTGCTGACCATGAGAATCTCAGAAAGCTTCTTGAAAAAGGAGATCAGCTGTGAAAAGATGCCTGAAACCAGATTATCAAGGCCCAGGAAAGACAAAAGAAGTATTATGACCAAAAGCAGAAGGATCAGAAGATCAAGATTGAAGATCAAGTCCTAGTTTGGAGAAACATGATTGAGACAAACTTTGCTACCAAACTGGAACCAAAATGGGAAGGACCATATCTTGTATACAACATCAGAGGAACCAGCATCTATATAAGAAGCATGGATGGATGTGTCTTGAGAACTCCAGTTCACATCAATTGCCTCAAGATATACCTGCACAAACTATGACCCAGAGGATAGATCAGCGCCTCCAGACCCTCATCCTCAGCTCCTTCCAAGCCCTGCCAATTCTCTTACCCCAGTTCTGCCAACTTGAAGAAACTCCAATACAATTGATTCAGAAGCATCAAGAGAATCTTGTCATTGCCCAGAGATTGCTTCAGATCCACTACCTACAAGCCTTCTACAACATTGGACAACTGTTACAAGAATAGCTATACATTAGAGGACCAGCTGGCATAACCTGCCAAGAAGTAAGAACTGCCAAACAGATCTACACCCTATACAAATAAAACATTGGAGCCCTAGTACAGTCCCACTTCTACCTCAATGATATCTACCAAATGAATGAAACTACCTTCCAGAGCACCCTCCAATAAGTAGACTTCCTGTTTCCTGAAGGACAAAAAGAAGGTCCAGAATTAGAATGGAGTGACCCAGACACAGAAGATGATGGAACAGGTATAGATGCAGAATATGCTTATGCCCATTGGAATGATGACTAAAGGACAGTCTGGGACAGACCATCCTTTAGTGGGAGCTGATGTGACAGACCACAAAAACATACCACCTGAATTATTGCCAGATAATCCAAACAAACCAGATGACATGAATACTTAGCTTAGCATAGTAACCAGCACAGCAACCATTGCTGTGGAAATTGTATAAATAACCAGATAACCAAAGAAGAGAATAATGTGGACAGTAGCTGTCTGCTGGACAGTGGCTGTCCGCCCAAATACACCATAAATAGTAATCTATAATTAGCCAGATAGCAACCAGATAGGAACCACAATGTATAAAATACCCCAGAGACAAGAGTGAATAAACCTCAGTCTGAAATTGAATCCAAAGCAAAAAACAAGTCTGCCTGCCAAACACACTTAGGAGAAACACCTGCCAAAAGCCCCTTGGTCCTAAAGAAATTGAATTGCAACACTTAGGAGATATACCTGCCAATGAGCCACTGTTAAAAGGAGATTGTGAGCCTTGTTCATTTCCACTCCGGTCCACTTTCTGTTAGAAAAGATTGGTTCACTTGCTAGATAAGCCTGAAGAGAAGTTCGCTATTTTTCAAGAAGTCCACCATGTTTTAGTCTGCTGATCTGCTGCATTCTGCCGATCTGTATCATTCTATATTTTGCCTGCTGATCAAGTCCACATTTTTGCCCACTGATCTGCTGCATTCTGCTGATCCGCATAGCTCACCCGCATCATTTACCCACATCATTCGCCCACATTGTTCAGTCTGCACCACTCAAATCTGCATCGCTCTAAGAAATCCGCACCAATTAAGAAAACCCAATCACCATCACGCCATCAACCAGAACCCACACCCTTAAAGAAAACTGATTGTCAGGTTCCCAGAGAGCCCGCTATTATGGAAATCAGCCTGATTACCCAAGATCATCAGTTATATGAATTATCCACCATTGCTCAAAGAAGAAATCCACTCACACCAAGGACTGTCAACCCAAGAATGCCACCAAATTAGGAAATCACATGTAGAAAGTCTCTAGCTGTTGAATATTATACCACTAAACACCAGTATCAGCACCAACACCATTACCAGACCTATATAATACCTGAACATTTTGTTGCTTTTAACAAAGTAACTGAGGGCTCAAGCCAATCTACACAGCTGCCCAACCTTGTAATTCGCCTCTATTGAGCTAGGTACATTACAATATACTTTTAAAAAAATCTATCTAATTATCCAAGATCACCAAGTCATACAAAATTACCCAGCTACTCAAGAAGGAAACTCACTTACAAAGAACCATTATATATCTAAGAATACTGCCAAATTAGAAAATTACATATAGAATTCTCTAGATTGAATATTATACTACTAAATATCAATATAAGTCCAATAATTCCTGAACATTTTGTTGCTTTTTAACAAAGTAACTAAAGGCTTAAGCCAATTTACACAGCTACCCAATCTTATAATTTATCTTCATTGAGTTGGGCATATTATATTTGGGGGCTCAACTGGGAAAATTTTAAAAATCTAAGTAACTTTTTAGCTCATAGAACCCAATATTCAATCTAGAAACCAATATATCTAAAATATTTGATACAATACTAATCTCAGCTACTATAAGAGAAAAAATTCCAGTACTATAAAGTATTTGGACAGAAAGAGATATAATTATGTATCTTCAGAATTAGATACCACTTAGCATCAGAAGGATCTGAAGTTATAGAAGTCAGCACCATATAAAATCTATCACCAGTAGCTCAATTACCAAGCCCATAGTCTAAAAATATACCACTTAGAGATTTTGATGAATTTACATCAAATAAAGTAGACAATACTAACCAAAACTTTAACAATCTTATCTAAGGTCTCAACAATCATCTTGAAAGATTCCCCCCAAGAGTTTTTTCTAACTAGTAACTCTGATTTCAAACATTCTATCTACAAGACTCCCCAGAATAATACAGAGGAGAGTATCTTTACTTAGATCCTCTGTACCCTTAAGTATATACCCATCAATAGCCAACAACCCAGAATCAGATTCAGAAATCAAAATAGAATCAGAAAACAGTGATGACAAAATGGGCATAATATTACTCATATTTATAGGATATCTAGAGAAAGATATAGCTCTGAGAGACTTATTAACCCAAAGATAAATCAATGTCTTCAAGATACAACTAAGAGAGCCAGCTAAAGATATTTTCATCAGAACCACAAATGATATCAATATAGACTTAGGAGATATTATAGAGAATGTAAACTCAGAGAAAGAACAATATGAGGCCATATAGTACTGGATTATTGAAAAGTATGCAGAAAATGAAACCTGCCACAAAGCTCAAGAATCCATCATGGGAATAAAAACAAACCTTGAAGAATCCCCTTAGATATTCTTTACTAAAATCTAGAAGAAAATGTATACTATCAAATTTAATACTATCAATCAAGATATTATTGGTCCAATGATTTTTGTGAATAGAATTCCATCTAATATTACTCAGCATATCTGAATCTTAGGCATTAGGAAGCCCAAAGAGCAAGTAGATGCAGTCTAAGGATACTTTGATATCAAGTAAGGAACTACTTGAACTGACAACAGAAAGGAAGACAAGGAGGACCTTCTGGTTAAAACTCTATAAGAAATTCTTCAAAGAGAAATAAGAGAAGAAAAACCCACCAAAGAATAGAAGAAGGACAAAAATGAAATTCAAGACCTCAATTCAAAAGTAGACAGACTGGTTGGGCAAATTGAAAAGCTCACTACATATAAAAATCGAAATTATTAGTAAAGGTATTTTCTATGCAAAAATTAGAATTTTCAGCCAAGCTATCCTACATGTGAAAACTGGAATTACTATAGAAATTACACACCCTATGAGTATTAAAACTATCCACTAAGAGATAGAGTAGAAGTCCAATACTACAAGTGTAGACAGCAAAGACATTATGCCTCTAAATGTACTAACTAAGGCAGCTTAAAGAATTCTGAACCACTAAATCAAAAGAATACTCACAACAAAAGAATAGAAGCTCACCCAGTTGAAGACTATAAATAGAGTGATAGTGATAAATACAGTAACCTAGACTTGTACCCAACCAAGGCTGAATATAGAGAAATAGTCTACTTAGTAGAAAAAAGAAAGAGAGTAGTAGACTATTTCTGAGCAGTAAGAGAACTATCCAAAAGAGCAAGTAGGGGAATCATTCAAGATGAAGATAAAGAAGAATAGATTGATATACCTTCCTATTCTTCTTCATTCTTCATTCCTGGAGCTACTATCAATAGAGAAGATCTTCTACCAGAATCTGCTGAATTGGAAACTAAGACTTTAAAGTCTAGAAAGAAATACATCCCAAAGACTATATCCTGGAATATCTATAATGAAGCTTGAAAGAAGATCCAAAAAGTCAAGATAGAGGTATCACTCTTATAGTTCCTACAACTAATACTTGCTAGAGTAAGAAACAAATTGCTGTAAACCACCAAATTATACATAGAAAGAAAGAGTTTTCATTCTATAAGAAAAACTAGCAACCCCAGCAGTATAAGCTGTAGAAAGGTATGTTAGCACCCACCTGTTTGGAGAAATTGGAGACCAAAAGACAAAAATCCTTATTGATACAGAAGTAGCTATATATGTTATTACTAAGAAGTTCTTAGATAGCATTCAATGGCCTATTGATGGACCCTCTAGCCTCAGCATTATAGTAGCAGATAGAGCCTGAACTCAGCTTCTGGGAGAGGTCCAAAATATTACCATAACTCTTAGACACATTCAGTTTACTATTCCAAAAGCAGTTGTGACCAAAGCTGTCACTTATAATATGATCCTCAGTACCAATTTAATAAAGGAGATGAATGCAGATATTAATATTGGTCAATAAGTACTCAAATTCGATTATAGAGGAAAGAAATATCAAGTTAAGGTTACCAGTTTTGAGCTATTAAAGAAGAAGAAAAAGGTGACCATTTAAGAAGAATATGCCAGCAGTGAAGAATCAACTACAGAAGAAAAAGAGGATTCTGAAAATGACAATGACCCCAGACTGAGGCCCTGAATCAATATAGTAGAAAACAGACTAGAAGATAATGTATGGTATAAGATACTATCTCTATTACAATCAGAGCTATTACTGGAGAAGCCAGAGGATATACCAAATATCTCCAAAGACAAAAATGCAAAGAACACTTATCAAGATATGTGGAAATTCAAAAAAGTCCTGGCACTACATATTCTGAATATAGAAGAAGGAAGAAGAGATGTCTTCACAATACTTAGCTAAAAAGCCATGCACAAGTCATACCTAATTCTGAAATCAAAGCAACAGAAGTACAAGCAATTTGGAACCAACTACCAGAGGAAGAAGATAATAGTATTTCTGAAAATAAAGAGCTTCTTGCAATTATTACATAGGATGATCTAAACTGAGTGCCATAAAAAAGAGAAGATAATAATACTCTCTGGAGTGAAGAAGCTGGACCCAGTATATAACTAGTTATTCCAAGACCCAAAACTCACTAAGAAAGAGTCTTCCAAATAGGCAGATGCTCTCATCAAGTCATTTTCCACTCACTAAGAGACTACTGCTATCAATACTATATTTTGGACCAATAATCAAACTAGTCCTTTAAACTAAAATCTCTGAAAATCATTACAGAATCTCATTCTAAGAATCTATTACTATACTTATAAAGAGAAGAAATGGAGTAGGATTCTTTACTCAGACTTAGTACTTCTATCAAGTCATAATGAGTGGATTATAATAGATTTAAGTAGATTTAAATCAATTTGTTAAATTTAACTTTTGACTTAATTCAAATTGATTTCTATTATTTCATTATGATTTAAATTGGAGAGTAAGTTAATTAATCAATTTAAATTAGAATTTGAGTTTTTTTTTATAAAAATTTGAATAGATTTAACTCTACTTATTAAGAGCACTAC
>RQIL01044991.1:0-14367 GCA_003951145.1 Jimgerdemannia lactiflua | reverse complement strand
TTTCTATAGGCCATAGCTCCATTTATTAACTATCTAAGACAACAATAGTGTTTTCATACCACATTAGTAGCCCCACCCTACCCCTCCTCTACCCTACACTCTCATTCATCTGCCCACCTACCCCCACTCTTGTAAAGATAATCTTCTCACCTATAACTCATACCCTACTCTCACTCTTATCACAGATAGTCTCCACCAACTTCTGACAGTGACTCTCTTGTGGGCCCCACCATTTCTGCCACTCTGACAGTAGGTCTACCAATATTCTCTCCCACTTAGTCACCTTTTTCTTTCTCATCATCAGCCTGCCTTCCTCAAACACCACCTACCAATGACCTGTAAGCTCTATCCAGATCACCAAGGCCCACCCTATTGTAAGCCACTCATTACCAATTCCTCTCAATATTCACCCCTTCAGTACTTTCCAGCTACCAGTCTCATGACTCCTATAGACCCCCTCCAATCTATCTCCTACCATCTCCCAGAAGCCATCCAGCACCTCACACTCTTTAAGCCAATATTCTGGAGTCTGTACCACCCCCCCCTCCTGCCTAACTCCTAAGCACTCCTCATACTCAAAGGCCTCTCCTGGGACCAGATGCCCTGACTTGAA
Source organism: Jimgerdemannia lactiflua (assembly GCA_003951145.1). Classification (NCBI taxonomy): domain Eukaryota; kingdom Fungi; phylum Mucoromycota; class Endogonomycetes; order Endogonales; family Endogonaceae; genus Jimgerdemannia; species Jimgerdemannia lactiflua. Next base: position 13,754 of record RQIL01044991.1, on the reverse strand, counting down.
GTTCAATATTACATTTTACCTCAGTACCCTCCACCATATCACTCAATATTTGGAGAGCATCCATCTTTTAATCTCCACCCCCCAGGTCTACAGCCCCCTCCAGTCCCACTCCTCCCCAATCCCTGCTCGCTGCCATCTCTCTGGCCAAAGATCCTGCCCCATTCTATACTAACTTTTCACCCTAGCCTCCAGATCAAAGTTCATTGCTGACACCCCTTCCAGCAGCAGCCTATACTACTGCCACATCTCTACTCCCTGCTGCTCTGCCTCAATATGGCCCTCCCACCTAATACTGATTCTGTGTACTCCCTCAGCCACCCCTCACCAAAACCCCCATACCAGAGCCTTCTACTTTCTCCCCCCTCCACCAATACCAATAGGTCCCCAGATGACCCCTGGGAGCATATCTTGCCTCCCACATCTTCTGTATCAGTGGGACCCAACTACTCTCTTTCAGTATTGCCACTCTCTTCAACTACCAGGCATGAAGACAGTGCAGTCATTTGGAGAAGTCCATCAACCCCAGGCCCCCCCTCTCTACCAGTATCACTAAGACTTCCCACTTTATCTAACTTCTGCCACCCACCTAGATCCACTCTCTCACCAACTTCAGCAGCCTCTTAACCACCCACACTAGAAAGTCCAGGTAGTATACCAGGTACCACAGCTTCAACATCCAGTAAATATTCAAGATAGTCACCTTATCTGCCAGAGAAATGTGGCACCCTCTCCAGCTCCTCAGTACATCTCTCTATATTTCCACCTTGGCCTCCCATCAGGCCTTAAATAGTACTGAACCATATATCAAGAGGAAAATCCCTAAGTACTACACTGCTTCTCCAGGGGGAACAATGGTTTAAATAATGTCTCCTCCAACCAATTCATTCTCTAAGACTAATGTTTCACACTTGTGCTAGTTTAGCTTCTGCCCAGAGCACTATTCATACTATTCTACAGCCTCCTTAAGCTCTGCTACATCCTCAGTGGTGCCTAGACCCACTACTATATTATCTGCAAAGGCTCCCACTTTCCAATTTATGCCCAATATAGTCAGCTCTTCAATCCTCCATCCAATTCTGTCCAGCAGTAGCTCCAAGGACAGTGCATAAAGAATAGGTGACAGGGGATCCCCCTGTGGCACCCCACACCCAAGGGGAAAGACAACTCCCCTATGACTATTCACTATGATTGCTGCCTGGCTTTCCTTCAGAAGGTAGATAATAGCACTCCCCAGTCCCTCAGATATCCTAATCCACTCCAATATCTTCTTCAACCAGATCTACTGCACTCTATTATAAGCTTTCTCCTGATCTAGAAACACCAATCAGCCACCCACCCCAGTAGCTCTAGCCTCTTCAATAACACTATGCACCTATGCTGTGCTATCTCTAATTAAATACCCTCCAATAAATCCTCACTACTTCTCACCCAGGATCTGCTGTGCCACCACCTGCAGCCTCACCACCAGTACCTTCATGACCAACTTCCTATCTATATTCAGTAGTATAATCATTTGCCAATTCTTCTAGTTCTCTCTCTGTCCCTTCTCCTTATAGAGTAGTACCACCAATTCCAACTTTTGACTACCAAGCTAGGAGCTGGACTCAACCACCTTATCACACATATCTCTCACCTCCTAAAGCACCTCTTTCACTTTTATCATCCTCTTCCAGAAGTCTCAGGGCAGTCCATTCTCTCCAGGGGCAGTCCCTGACTTTGTATCTATAAGAACATACAGAATCTCTTCTTTCTTTACCAGTCTTGCTAGTTTCTCTAGTCCTTCTACCTTTGGGAAATACCAATTCTCCAAACACTCCTCAATGGCCTCACTGTCTACACCTCTCCCATCCTCACTTTACAGTTTTCTCTACTAAACCTTAAGCTCTCCAAGGATCCTCTGGACCCCAGTCACTAAGCTACATTACCTCCAATGATCCCCTCCCACTGCTGCTTTACTCTCCTTGCCCTCAGTAGCCTAGAGAGATACTTAGTTGGCCTCTCTCCTTCATTCAGCCTCTGCTACCTGAGCCTTGCTACCATCCCCTACATGTGACTCTCCTTCTCTATTTTCTAGACTCCTTTCAATTCCTTAATCTCCATCCTCACCCACACCATCTACCAGTCTTCCTCCTCCTTTCCTCCTTATCTCTTCAAATCTAACCACTATAGTAGCAGTTGCTTCAATCAATAGAATGCCCACAACTACATGAAGTGGAAGGGCCCGCGGGAGCCAAGGATGAGGAAGGGACGGGTGCGAACCTGGAGCCAGAGTCGAAGGTGACGGTGTGGCGAACCATGTGGAAAAAAGGCGAGTAAAAGGACTAACAAAAACTGAATTGAATTTGCATCAACCGTTTATTGCTACGCAAACGCACAGTCCTTATATATAAAATACATCGTCCCAAAAGAGAAGACGCACCATAATTCAGCGTTAAACCGAATTAGGAACCACATGACAGCCGGAGATAACCAGAGATAAGATCGAGCCAATTGGAGTTGCAGGATAAGAAGTGTACACAAACAAACAAACAAACCCAAATCGAGAAAAGCACGAAACCAAATCAAGAAAAGCATAAATCCAAATTGAGATTAAAAAACATCCTGGCCCCCTCCGGGGTCACGCGCTCACTCCGGAGTCTCAGCCTTCGCTCCGCTCCCCTCTGCTGCCTTCGGCCCCTCCGCTTTGCTCCGGGCTCGCTGCGGCTCGCTCCGCTTCGGCTTCACTCCTCGCTCACGCTCACCCCTCCGGGGTCTGCAGATGTTTTTTAATCTCAATTTGGATTTATGCTTTTCTCGATTTGGTTTCGTGCTTTTCTCGATTTGGGTTTGTTTGTTTGTTTGTGTACACTTCTTATCCTGCAACTCCAATTGGCTCAATCTTATCTCTGGTTATCTCCGGCTGTCATGTGGTTCCTAATTCGGTTAACGCCGAGTTGTGGCACATCTTCTCTTTTGGGACGATGTATTTTATATATAAGGACCACACGTTTGCGTGGCAATAAACAGTTGATGCAAATTCAATTCAGTTTTTGTTAGTCCTTTTACTCGTCTTTTTTCCACATAGTTCGCCACTCCGTCACCTTTGACTCTGGCTCCGGGTTCGCACCTGTCCCTTCCTCGTCTGCGGCTCTCGCTGGCCCTTCCACTTCATGTTCTGTACCGTCTGCCACCGGGGCCCCCCCCGCCGACATCGTCGACGCCGATATGGATGAGGTTCCCCCTCCTGCTTCTTCTCCCGCCTTTGTCCCCTCCACGGTTTCCTTTGAGACCTATGTCTCGTCCGCCATCCTCTCACTTCCTCTGGACCTTCGCCCCTCCAGCCATCCACTTCTTTCACAATTTCGCTCTGTCTTGGCCCTTTCGGCCAAGGAGGCCCGTCTCCGCCATGACATTGACGCCGTTGCTCCACCCGCCGTCAAATTCTCTGTCCTCACTGAGGACCGCCGCCAAGCCTTCTCTGAGGAGATTCGTGCCGCCTCTGTCACCGCCAAGACTGCCGCCGCTGATGCTGCCGCCGCCACTACTGCCTCGGCCTCCACTGCCTTCCACAAAGCTTGCGCTGCCTTTGTGGCCCTTGCTTCCTTCTGCCTGGTTGACTCTGCTCCCTTCTGCGGGTTTACCATTGAAATGGTTCCTTCTGCCACCACTGACGTTGATGCTGTTCGACGTTTTCTTCTCGCCGGCACTTCCTTTGTCGCTCGTCTCCACGAGCAGGAAGCTGCTCATGCCACTGCCTCTGCCCGGGCTGCCGCCACTGCTCCCCTCCCCACCACTCCCGAGGTCTCTATCTCCAAGGCCATCAGGGCTGAAGCTCATGCTGCTGCTCGGGCCGAAGTCCGTTCCTTCGCTGCTGCCGCCGCCAAGACTCCTGCCAAGACCCCCGCCAAGCCCAACAGGGCTTCATTGGCCTCTTCTCGGTCGCCTTCACCTGCTGCCAGGACATCCCCTACCCCTAAACGAGGTCGTACACTTGGTGTTCGTCCTGCTGGTGCTTGGTCCTGTCCAGTTTGCTCCGGCCACTTCCACCATGCCTACTGGCACCCTGCCAAGGCCACCTGCCCCCATAGAGGTGCTCTGCATCCCGTGGCTCCCCCTACTGGTCAGTCTCATGGCCGTTCTCGCTCCCGCTCTCCCTCTGCTTCCTCCACCGGGTCCTCCTCCTCCTCCACTCGTGCCCCTGAGTGCAAGGCCTGCACTAAGGCCTGCAGTCACAAAGTATGGCACTCTGATGGGGTCTGCTCGCGCTCATCCGCATCGCCCCCTTCAAAAAAAGCCAAAGGAAAGGGGAAGAACTCCTGCTCTTAAACTTCCCCCTGGCCTGGTTCTCCCCCGGTGTCCCCATCCCATCTCAGATTCCGTCGTCGCTTCTGGTGCCCCGTGATTGGTTCCTCATGCTGCCTCCTCTCCACCTTTCCCAGTTGCTTGTCCCGAATTTTCGGGTTTATTCTTCTTCCGGTGCTCTCTTGTCCCCTCCTTTCTCCTCGGACGATTGCCCCCTTTCCCCCCTTCAAGTTTTTGCTTTATCTTTGGGTCCTCACTTTGTTTTTCCTGTGACTCCCTCACAATTCTCTCATACCAATCCTGATCGGCTTACGCGTTTTCGTCGCGCTCTTGACCTTGTTATTTATTTCGATGGTCGAGATGAGATATCCTCTCGCTACTTTGTTCCTAGCGATTGGACCCCCCCTCCCAATGTCTCTTCACACTGCGTATTCCTTGACATGGCTTGCACTTTGTCCGTTCCCGGACGTGCTCGCTCTTGCTTGGTTTCGGACCGTGCCGTATGTACCGCGCTTAAATCGGTCAAGCAATTGCCTTGGCATTTGCTCACAGTCACTGATAAGAATCAGGGTTTTGCACTCATTCCCAAGTCGCTCTACCTTGATGGCCTTAATGCCCTCCTCCGAGCTGTGGCTTACGAGCCTAGTGCCCTTGGATTGGATGAGGTTCTCACTCTACTTCGGGTTAACCTTGCTAATGCTCGGTCGCTGTTGGACTCTCCACATGCGAATCCCATTTTTAACTTCTTCCTGGACTCTTTGTCCTCACCGGATGTTCGTCTCCCGGTCTTCTATACTCTTTCAAAAGTTCACAAGCCTGTTTTGGCTTGGCGTCCTATCACGGCTGCCTTCAGTTCGCCCACCACTGAGATTTCGAAATGGCTTTCTTGCTTTTTCCTCTCCTGGATGGCACTATTACAACACTGTCTTGGGCCTGAGTACACCATTCTTCGGGATACTCAGGAGCTCGCCCTTTTATGTTCCGCCTTTGTGCCTGTTGCCGATTTTTCTTGCCTGGCCTCTGGCGACTTCTCCTCATTCTACACTGCTATTCGTTTTGACGAGATCGATGACTGCCTTCACTACCTTGGTTCTATTATTTACCCTTTGGACTCCCTGGTTACCTTGGACTCGATTGTTGAGCTTACGCTCCTCGTCTGCCGCTCGAACTTTTTTGAGTCGGCCCTTGGCTCTTTTCACCAGACTTCTGGCATTGTCATGGAAATGAACTGTGCCCCTACCCTAGCCAACCTTGTTGGTCTAGCTCATGAGCTCCGTGTCACTCGTGATCCTTCTTCATGACTAGCTGCTGCTCTTCGAGCTGGTAATATCTTCTTCCGCTGATATATTGATGACTTTATTGTCTTCGCTGTCGCTGGTGTTGATATTCCTGGGGTTTTCCTGGGCGTCTACCCTCCTCACCATACCATTAACTGGGTGGTTGGGTCATATAGCATTCCTTTTCTGGACCTTTCTATTTCCCTTTCTCCTTTTCGAACTGTTGTTTATTCCAAATTCCCCCATTCCCAACAGTTCCCTGACTATCTTTCCAATCACCCTTGTCGCACTCTTCTGGAGTGTGTTTAGTGCGAGGTTCGACGTCTTGCACTCTGCTGCTCCCGTCATTCTGACTGGGTGTCTGCTGTTCGGGTTCTTGGCAACTTCTTGGTCCACCACCGTGCTTACCCTATTTCTGTTGTCTGTAATCTTCTGGCTTCTGTTGAATGGTCTGTTGTTTGCTCCTCCCTTCTCTCTCCCCTTTACCCCCCCTCCCTTCCCTCTCTCCCCCCTTACCCACTCTGTAACCCCTCTTCTTTCCCTCCCCTGATTCTTATTGTACCATTTGATCGAACTCGCTGGGTCGCTCAACACTCTGATTCCGTCCTGCACTCTTCTCTCTCCTGCCATGGACTTTCTTCTCTTCCCCGCTGCCCTCTCATTGCGAAGGCACGCCTTTCCAACATTTCTTCTATTATCCATCGCTCTCGTTTTGCATTTTCGTCACCTTCTGGTGCCTCTAGTTCTCCCAGAGAGAATTAAAAAACATCCTGGCCCCCTCCGGGGTCACGCGCTCACTCCGGAGTCTCAGCCTTCGCTCCGCTCCCCTCCGCTGCCTTCGGCCCCTCCACTTCGCTCCGGGCTCACTGCGGCTCGCTCTGCTTCGGCTTCACTCCTCGCTCGCGCTCACCCCTCCGGGGTCTGCGGATGTTTTTTAATCTCAATTTGGATTTATGCTTTTCTCGATTTGGTTTTGTGCTTTTCTCGATTTGGGTTTGTTTGTTTGTTTGTGTACACTTCTTATCCTGCAACTCCAATTGGCTCGATCTTATCTCCAGTTATCTCTGGCTGTCATGTAGTTCCTAATTCGGTTAACGCCGAGTTGTGGTGTGTCTTCTCTTTTGGGACGATGTATTTTGTATATAAGGACCGCGCATTTGCGTGGCAATAAATGGTTGATGCAAATTCAATTCAGTTTTTGTTAGTCTTTTTACTTGCCTTTTTTCCACATGGTTCGCCACTCCGTCACCTTTGACTCTGGCTCCAGGTTCGCACCTGTCCCTTCCTCGTCCGTGGCTCCTGCTGGCCCTTCCACTTCATGTTTTTTAATCTCGATTTGGATTTATGCTTTCCTCAATTTGGTTTCGTGCTTTTCTTGATTTGGGTTTGTTTGTTTGTTTGTGTACACTTCTTATCCTGCAACTCTGATTGGCTCGATCTTATCTCCGGTTATCTCTGGCTATCATGTGGTTCCTAATTCGGTTTAATGCCGAGTTGTGGCACGTCTTCTCTTTTGGGACGATGTATTTTGTATATAAGGACTGTGCGTTTGCGTGGCAATAAACGGTTGATGCAAATTCAATTCAGTTTTTGTTAGTCCTTTTACTCGCCTTTTTTCTATATAGTTCGCCACACCGTCACCTTCGACTCTGGCTCCGGGTTCGCACCCGTCCCTTCCTCATCCTCGGCTCCTGCGGGCCCTTCCACTTCACGTACTGTACCGCCTGCCCCCGGGGCCCCCCCCGCCGACATCGTCGATGCCGACATGGATGAGGTTCCCCCTCCTGCTTCTTCTCCCACCTTTGTCCCCTCTACGGTTTCTTTCGAGACCTACATCTCATCCGCCATCCTCTCCCTCCCTCTGGACCTTCGCCCCTCCGGCCGTCCACTTCTTTCACAATTTCGCTCTGTTTTGGCCCTCTCAGCCAAGGAGGCCCGTCTCCGCCGTGACATTGATGCCGTTGCTCCACCCACCATCAAGTTTTCTGTCCTCGCTGAGGACCACCGCCAAGCCTTCTCTGAGGAGGTTTGTGCTGCCGCTGTCGCCACCAAGACTGCTGCCGCTGATGCTGCCGCCGCCACTGCTACCTCGACCTCCACTGCCTTCCACAAAGCTTGTGCTGCCTTCGTGGCCCTTGCTTCCTCCTGCCTGGCTGACTCCGCTCCCTTCTGCGGGTTTGCCATTGAAATGGTTCCTTCTGCCGCTGCCGATGTTGATGCTGTTCGACGTTTTCTTCTCGCCAGTACTTCCTTTATTGCTTGTCTCCACGAGCAGGAAGCTGCTCATGCCGCTGCCTCTGCCCGGGCTGCCGCCACTGCTCCCCTCCCCGCCACTCCCGAGGTCTCTGTCTCCAAGGCCATCAGGGCTGAAGCTCGTACTGCTGCTCGGGCCGAAGTCCGTTCCTTCGCCGCCGCTGCCACCAAGGCTCCTGCCAAGACCCCCGCCAAGCCCAACAGGGCTTCATCGGCCTCTTCTCGGTCGCCTTCACCTGCTGCCAGGACATCCCCTACCCCTAAATGAGGTCATACACTTGGTGTTCATCCTGCTGGTGCTTGGTCCTGTCCGGTTTGCTCCGGCCGCTTCCACCGTGCCTACTGGCACCCTGCCAAGGCCACCTGCTCCCATGGAGATGCTCCGCATCCCATGGCTCCCCCTACTGGTCAGTCTCGTGGCTGCTCTCACTCCCGCTCTCCCTCTGCTTCCTCCGCCGGGTCCTCCTCCTCCTTCACTCGTGCCCCTGAGTGCAAGGCCTGCACTAAGGCCTGCAGTTGCAAAGTATGGCACTCTGATGGGGTCTGCTCATGCTCATCCACGTCGCCCCCTTCAAAAAAAGCCAAAGGGAAGGGGAAGAACTCCCACTCTTAAACTTCCCCCCGGCCTGGTTCTTCCCCGGTGTCTTCGTCCCATCTCGGATTCCGTCATCGCTTCTGGTGCCCCGTGATTGGTTCCTCATGCTGCCTCCTCTCCGCCTTTCCCAGTTGCTTGTCCCGAATTTTCGGGTTTATTCTTCTTCCGGTGCTCTCTTGTCCCCTCCTTTTTCCTCAGACGATTGCCCCCTTTTCCCTCTTCAAGTTTTTGCTTTATCTTTGGGTCCTCGCTTTGTTTTTCCTATGACTCCCTCCCAATTCTCTCATACCGATCCTGATCGGCTTACGTGTTTTCGTCGCGCTCTTGACCTTGCTATTTATTTCGATGGTCAAGATGAGATATCCTCTCGCTACTTTGTTCCTAGCGATTGGACCCCCCCTCCCAATGTCTCTTCACACTGCGTATTCCTTGACATGGCTTGCACTTTGTCCGTTCCCAGACATGCTCGCTCTTGCTTGGTTTCGGACCGTGCCGTGCATACCGCGCTTAAATCGGTCAAGCAATTGCCTCGGCATTTGCTCACAGTCACTGATAAGAATCAGGGTTTTGTGCTTATTCCTAAGTCGCTCTACCTTGATGGCCTTAATGCCCTCCTCTATGCCGTAGTCTACGAGCCTAGTGCCTGGATGAGGTTCTCACTCTACTTCAGGTTAACCTTGCTAATGCTTGATCGCTGTCGGACTCTCCGCATGCGAATCCCATTTTTAACTTCTTTCAGGACTCTTTGTCCTCACCAGATATTCATCTCTCGGTCTTTTTTGCTCTTCCAAAAGTTCACAAGCCTGTTTTGGCTTGGTGTTCCATCATGGCTGCCTTTTGTTTACCTACTACTGAGATTTCGAAATGGCTCTCTCGCTTTTTCCTCTCCTGGATGGCACTACTACAACACTGTCTTGGGCCTGAGTACACCATTCTTCGGGATACTCAGGAGCTCGCCCTTTTATGTTCCGCCTTTGTGCCTGTTGCCCATTTTTCTTGCCTGGCCTCTGGTGACTTCTCCTCCTTCTATACTGCTATTCGTTTTGACGAGATCGATGACTGCCTTCACTACCTCGGTTCCATTGTTTACCCTCTGGACTCCCCGGTTACCTTGGACTCGATTATTGAGCTTACACTCCTCGTCTGCCACTTGAACTTTTTTGAGTTGGCCCTTGGCTCTTTTCACCAGACTTCTGGCATTGCCATGGGAATGAACTGCGCCCCTACCCTAGCTAACCTTGTTGGTCTAGCTCATGAGCTCTGTGCTACTCATGATCCTTCTTCACAACTAGCCGCTGCTCTTCGAGCTGGTGATATCTTCTTCCACCGATATATTGATGACTTTATTGTCTTTGCTATCACTGGTATTGATATTCCTGGGGTCTTCTTGGGCATCTACCCTCCTCACCATACCATTAACTGAGTAGTTGGGTCACATAGCATTCCTTTTCTGGACCTTTCTATTTCCCTTTCTCCTTTTTGAACTGTTGTTTATTCCAAATTCCCCCGTTCCCAACAGTTCCCTGACTATCTTTCCAATCACCCTTGTCACACTCTTCTGGAGTGTGTTCGGTGTGAGGTTTGACGTCTTGCACTCTGCTGCTCCCGTCACTCTGACTGGGTGTCTGCTGTTCAGGTTCTCGGCAACTTCTTGGTCCACTGCCGTGCTTACCCTATTTCTGTTGTCTGTGATCTTCTGGCTTCTGTTGAATGGTCTGTTGTTCGCTCCTCCCTTCTCTCTCTTCTTTACCCCCCCTCCCTTCCCTCTCTCCCCCCTTACCCACTCTGTAACCCCTCTTCTTTCCCTCCTCTGATTCTTGTTGTACCATTTGATCATGCTCGCTGGGTCGCACAACACCCTGATTCCGTCCTGCGCTCTTCTCTCTCCCGCCATAGACTTTCTTCTCTTCCCCGCTGCCCTCTCATTGCGAAGGCGCGCCTTCCCAACATTTCTTCTATTATCCATCACTCTTGTTTTGCGTTTTCGTCACCTTCTGGTGCCTCTGGTTCTCCCAGAGAGGATTAAAAAACATCCTGGCCCCCTCTGGGGTCACGCACTCGCTCCGGAGTCTCAGCCTTCGCTCCACTCCCCTCCGCTGCCTTTGGCCCCTCCGCTTCGCTCCGGGCTCGCTGCGGCTCGCTCCGCTTCGGCTTCACTCCTCGCTTGCGCTTACCCCTCCAGGGTCTGCGGATGTTTTTTAATCTCAATTTGGATTTATGCTTTTCTCGATTTGGTTTCGTGCTTTTCTTGATTTGGGTTTGTTTGTTTGTTTGTATATACTTCTTATCCTGCAACTCTGATTGGCTCGATCTTATCTCTGGTTATCTCCGGCTGTTATGTGGTTCCTAATTCAGTTTAACGCCGAGTTGTAGTGCGTCTTCTCTTTTGGGACGATGTATTTTGTATATAAGGACCGCGCGTTTGCGTGGCAATAAACGGTTGATGCAAATTCAATTCAGTTTTTGTTAGTCCTTTTACTCGTCTTTTTTCCATATGGTTCCCACACTGTCACCTTCGACTCTGGCTCTGGGTTTGCACCCGTCCCTTCCTCATCCTTGGCTCCCGCAGGCCCTTCCACTTCACGTTCACCTCCCTTTCTGCCTCCCAGCTTTACTCCAGTATATTCTTGCTACTTTCTTTAGCTTCAGCCATCAGATCCTCACTAGAGTCCCCTCTTCTCTCCACCTAGCAATACTAGTCATCACCTCTCCCTCCCACTTCCCCCATAGATCCCCATTCTTCAGCAGAGCACAATTGAGCTACCAATGTCCAGGCCCCTCCCTACTACCCCCAAAGTTCCCCTTCCCTAGCACTTTCCAATGATCCAACTAGGGGCACTAGACTACCCCAAGTTCCCACCAAACATCCTCTCTCCAGTAGTCTGCAGAGAGTATCCAATCAATCCTTGTTCCCAGTCCATTAACCTAATGTGTGAAGACCCTATCTACTCCCCATTTGGTTCTCCCCACATCTCTCAGAGCACTTAGTCTCTCAATCTCCTCCCACCTGCCCAGCCCACTACTACACCTAACTATTCCTGCCCCTCTATCTGACTGATCCAGAGTAGTATCCTGTACCATATTGAAATCCTCACCCAGGATATCTACCCCTACTTTCATCAGTAATCTATTCTCCAGTAGCTCCTCCAACCAGTCTACTCTCTCCCCATGGACTACTGAATAGTAATATGATCCAACTACTATTGGGCCCCACTCTGGCCACCTCTACATTCCTCATATAAGGCATTTACTCTATCCCCCAATATCCACCAACTCTTTTTTATCCTTTCGAATCAAGATCCCAACACTTTCATACCATTCAGCCACCCCACCTCATTCCTTAGTCCAATTTAGCCTATCCACCTTCTCCTCATATCTCATATCCTGTAGAAGAAAGAGATCAGCCTCCAATCTCTTTAACTATTCAAACATGTTCTAATATTGCCTCACACCCCACAGCCCATTGATATTTAAAGATAAAATATTAGTTATACTATTCATAGGAAAGAATGTTTGTAGATAGCACAACTCTCCCAGCCCCTTCAGAATTCCAGCTCAATGTCCATTCTAGACAAGTCTAAGAGATGCTCAGCCTCTACCTCATCCTCTTCAATCTCATTCTTTTCCAATACAGCCACAACTACCTGAGCAGCCTCATCATCCTTCTCCTCTACTTCTTCCCTATAGTTCTCATAGACTGACCTCCACAGCTCAGCCCCATCCTTCACCACTCAATAATCTTCAACTATCCACCCTGCTTCCTCTCTCAACTCAGCTTCCCTCCTTGCATCCACCTCATACCCCTCCTCTGTAAGCAAGCTTGCCATCATCTCTGTCAATAGCTTGTCCAACACTCCCTCTCCAGCCAGGACACACTGCCACTCCACCTCTCCCAGGACATGGAAATCCATCTCCATTAGTTCATCTGCCACCAGATCATTAAGTATAGCCAGCAACCATCCTGCCTCCCTGATATGACCAACACCAGGAGTCATGGGCCTCTTGCTCTCTCTGATTCTGCTAACACTCTCAGCATTCCCTCCTTTGCCTTCCCCAAACTGCTCTTTCTCTACCCCAATTACTCTCCCTCTAAGCATGACATCTGGAACTCTAAACTTTATGCTCTGTATCCCCTTCATTACTACTAGTGCTCCCAATGAATTGAATTGAATTGAGTTGGACCTAAATTCGATTCAATTCAAAAACTTCGAATCAAATTGAGGCCCAATTCAATTCAAATCAATTCGAATTGAGGTCCAATTCGATTTGAAGTCTGATTCAAACTCTATTTTAGAAATCGAATAACTTGATGAATACACATCCAAATTCAATGATATTTAGCTTGTTAGATTCCTCTTATATAGGGGAATCTAATAAGCTAAAGATCATTAAATTTAGACATATATTCGTCGAGTTATTATATTTCTAAAATAGGTTTCAAATTGGACCTCAATTTAATTCGAATTTGATTTGATTTGAACTCAATTCGAATTGAAAAATCCCCAATTCAATTCAATTTGAATGACCCTCAATTCAATTTGATTTGAATTGATTCAATTCATTTGGGAGCACTAATTACCATATCCTCTCTCTCAGTCTCAAGTGCCAAGTTGCTATCTATGGTCTCTTCTGTCCCAGCTTAGTCTCTCTCCTCCTTACCCAAATCAATAAGAAATCCAGACTCATCCTCCCCAACAATCTTCTTATGCAGGGAGGTATGCTGCAAGTTCTCCAGACCACCATTGAATCCTGGTAGAGGCACTATTCCCACACCCAGCTTCCCCTTAAAGCTCACTAGTAGCTTTTTCTATATATACCTCCCTTGCTCCCTCTTCCATACCTTCTTATCTACTCTCACCTTCTTGCTATTAATCTTCTCCACCACCATTGTATCTATAAAGACCTCTCAGGTCTTTGTCCTCTGTCCCACAGTCCCTTTCAACTCCCACAGAGCTGTCAACAGGTCCTCTTCCTTCTCCTCAGTCCCTCTCATCCTTGATACCTTGCACTCAACTGGGTCCCACTTCAATACTCTCAGCCAGTCACTTGCCTTCTCTGTCACCTCTCTCCCAGCCATCCACAGACTCATCTCCACATTCCTTATCCTGAAAGTCATTCTCTCCTACATCTGAAAACTGATATTAATAACATCTCTATACTTCTTTATTATCTTACTGACTCTCCCCCTTGTCTCCTTCACCAATACTGTAAGGACTCTCTTAACCACCAGATATACCACTCTGGGGTTCTAGTGTAAATACCTTGACATTAGAACCATGACCTTGCTCATTATGATCCCCCTTGACAGAGCATCCACCAGATGTTTCTTCTCTTTTTTTTTTTTTTCT
>RQIL01044980.1:0-14367 GCA_003951145.1 Jimgerdemannia lactiflua | reverse complement strand
CCAGCACTTCCCGACTTCCCCTTTCCCTTCCCCACTGTCTTCCATTCCTCAGCTCCTCCTCCTCCTCCTCCACCCTTGACCGCTGCTGCGAAGCTCACCGCTCCACCACCTCCAGCCCTCTTGCTCACCTCCTGCCCCCCTCCCACTCCTCCACCAGTTGACGGTCCAAAGTACCCTGGCCCCAGCCCTATCCCTCCCTTGCCATACTGCCATTTGAAGGCTGACCCATCCCCCACACCAGTATGCTTGCCCGTGCCTTGCTTGGTCGCCATCGCCTTAAGAGCTTTCTCAATAAAATGATGAAAAGTGTGTCAAAAGTGTGTGTGGGAATTTGTGTAACATGAATGTTACCAGAGAGAGATGTGTAACCTGTGAAAAGCACGGTGTAGTAATCTCTCGCAACGTTCAGTTCAAAGAGAATGTAAAGGTAATTTGCATGGAAATTCCTATACCCATAACCAATCCAATGGTGAGTGAAACTACACCAACGGCAAGTGGAACTATGCCAACGGTGAGTGCGAAAACTACACCAACATTTCCGGCAACAACGGTATAACCTATGCCAATGAGATCAATAGTGCAAATACCTACGAGACCCCCTGAACCGAGAATTACGGAGATTGCGGATGATAACGAAGAAGAAGACATTCCTCCGAAGGGCAAGAAAAAGTACAAGTCTGGGATGGACAACGAAGTCCAAGCAGATCTGGGAAATTACTGGACCCACCCAAGTTATCTTGTCGCAAACAACATTACGTGAACTACGCCTGTGAATATGCTTACATAGCAATGACTGGTGAACTGGCACACTACGACGAAGCCATTCATTCAAACGATGAAAAGGAGTGGAAAAGAGCTATGGATGAGGAGTATAATTTACTCATCGAGAATGACACGTGGGACTTGGTCCCTCTTCCGACAAATTGGCAAGCCATAGGATCCCGATGGGTGTATAAAATCAAGCGCGATAGCAATGGCGGCATAGAGTGATACAAGGCCCGATTTGTGGCAAAGGGGTATTCACAAGACTTTGGGGTCAACTATGATGAGACCTTTTCCCCAGTATTTAAACTTACTTCGCTTAGAATACTTCTTGCGATCAGAGCCAAATAAGACTACGAGATACATCAAATGGACATTAAGACAGCCTTTCTAAATGGAGATGTGGATACTGAACTATACGTTCTTCAACCACAAGGATAGGAACTCTATGATAACAAGAAGGAGTTAGTATGCAGACTATGCAAAGGTCTCTACGGCATAAAACAGGCAGTGAGGCTATGGAATCGAAAGATCAACGATTATCTAATAGAAGAGAACAAGTTCAAGCAATGCGAAGCAGACCCATGCATATACACTCGTCATACATCCTCAGGAATGGTGTACCTGGGAATTTGGGTCAACGATATCATTCTGGTTGAGACAACAAGTGAGATCAATGAAGTAAAGGTGGCACTATGCAAGAAGTTCAAGATGACAGATTTGGGTGACGCGTCTTTCCTTTTGGGGATATCCATCATATGTGATAGGAGCGTGCAAACTATACACCCAAGCCAAGAAGCCTACATTCAGACAATAGTCGAGCGATTTGGCATAAGCGAGTGCGAGCCAGTCGGAATACCGATGGAGACATCTGTGAGACTAAAGAAGTCTGATACACCCGACGAGAACAACAAAGACATTTCCTATCGACAAGCAGTAGGATCCCTTATATATCTGATGCTCGGGATGAGACCCGATCTATCATACGCAATCAACAAAGTAGCACAATATGTGTCATGCTACGACAACTCGCATTGGACTGCAATCAAGCGCATATTCAGGTATATTAAAGGCACAAAGAGTTATATGCTCAATCTGGGTGATAGAGGAGTAAGCGGGAGTACCATTACAATAAGCCTTTCAGATGCATGTGATGCTGATTGGGCTGGAGACTTGGATGACAGAAGGTCTACGACAGGATACTTCTTCTATCTCGATGATGGTGGAGCCATTTCATGGCAAACTCATAAGCAATCATCAGTGGCAACGTCATCTACGCAAGCAGAATATCAAGCATTATCAACGGCGACGAAGGAGGCCATCTGGCTTGGTGAACTACTAAAGGATCTGGGATTCACTCAAGGATCTACGACTATATGACAGGACAACCAATCAACCATTGCTTTGGCAAAAAACCCTATACATCATGCAAGGACCAAGCATATCAATATACAGCACCATTACATACGAGAGTGCATTGAAAATGAGGCTATATGCCTGCTATACATCCCTATGGAGCAAATGGCAGCAGATTCGCTAATGAAGGCCCTCCAAAGGCAAAGTTAGATTTTTGCATGCAAGGAATGGTTATAACGACGAATGGCGAGCAAATGATGGCGAACAATGGGTAAAAATAAATATTACGGCGAAACGATGGGTAGAATGAGTGTTACAGCAAATATTTGTGATGGAAACCTATAACATTGCTCAGGATTTCCATTTTTTCACCTCTTCTCTTACCTATTTTTATACTTATAAGCAGGGAATTTCGATATTTTTAGGTCATCTAGACAGCATCTCATTAGTAATATTTTGCTTAGCTTAGCTTAGCTTAGCTTGGCTTTATCTCGTTGAGCGGGAGTGTTGAGATTACAGGTTATAACTCGATATAGCACACTTGATATAGATAATTTGTGGTGCAGTAGCGTTGGGGTGACATCATCAATAATTGCGTAAAAGTATGTAACATTGGGTGATCAATAAAAACATCGCTCTTCTCTCTCTATCCTTCCTATTCCTCCTAAGTTCATAACAGCTTTCTTCACTTACCATGATATATATATCTACTCATTCTATATTAGCAGTGCTACTTTACTGCTTTAATAGACTATTCTGACTGTGTAATTCAATTGGTGGACTGCTGGAAGTTGGTAGTCTTTCTTCACTATATTTGTAACTTATACCACATTTTGTCTCAAATGACCATGATGGTAGCTAATCTTCCTCTCTCTGATTACTAGTGTGCCATGGGTTTGGCTGATAATGATTATAGGCAGCACCTGTTTTAAAAGCCTGACCACCTCAGGCCTATAGTATTGACCCCATCACTTTATGTGAATGGTGGGTCTGGGAAGCATATACTTCTATATTTACCAAACCCATTGACCCAGCTTACATCAGCACCTGATTAAGCATAACTCACATTTATTTATTCACTCTATACATACTTCTCAGTTCACCCTATGTACATTTAATTTAGTTCACCTTATATACATTGTTCATTTTTATTTAAAAAGACACTTTATTAGAGTTATAAATATAGTTCAAACATCAGCAAAGTGGCTGGAGCCCCACTCATACAATCATTAGTACTTGGTATGTTTTGAGTTTAGTCTCAGTTCAGATATCATATGCAATACTTAGCTTAGTCTCAGTTCCCCTACCCTTCTAATATCAGCTCTAAGTGGCAAATAGTTAGTAAGGTCTCAGTAAATACTTATAAGCAACTATGTATGCATTGCATTCAAACAAATATATAGACTACACCAGTAACCTAGTTAGATTTTCTGCTATTAGTTTTACACAACTCCTCCCACTCTTTTCTGTAAGTTAGAAAAATAAAAGGGTGACCCCTTTGTTTTATGCAAATGGCAGGCCTGGGAAACATATGCTTCTATATTCACCAAACCCATTGACCCAGCTTACATCAGTACCCAATTAGGCATAACTCAAATTTATTGATTCATCCTGTACATACTACTCAGTTTACCCTATATATATTCAATTTAGTTCACCCTATATATATTGTTTATTTTTATTTAAAAATATACTTTATTATATTCATACTGAGCTTCTGGGAACTGGCAGTGATAGCTATGATGGTTTTGGAGATGCTAGGGGGGAAGTTGAGTAATGTTGCATCAGTGAAGTTTCTGAAGATACTGGAAGGCATTGAGATTGGAATTGTTGAGTAGCAGCACTTAGTGGATGTACTGGCTAAGAAGGTGAAGGTGGACCAGGTGGCAGTGCTGATGTTAAGATACCTGAAGTGGGATCCTGGTGGTATATTTAGTTGTAAAGAGGGTCTCTAAGTGTTGATGGAGGAGATAAAGAGTAGAGTTGGGATGGATATGTAAAAGTATGGCAATGTAGTAGATATTGGATTTCAGATGTATGAGAGGACTAAGTTCTGGACTGGAGATATGAATGTAAGGCTGTGAATACCTAGGAAAGAGGTGACTAGGAAGGCTGGTGATTGGCTGAGGGTGCTGAAGTAGAATCCTATTAAGTGTAAGGTATTGAGGATAAAGAGGACAGAAGAGGAGGAGGAAGATCTATTAATAGTGGTCTGGAAACTTAAAGGGGCTATTGAGAAAAGGACAAAGCCCTGGAAGATCTATAAGGATGCAATAATAGTAGAGGAAGTAGAGGGCAGGAAGGTAAGAATAGATAAGAAGGTCTGAGAAAGGATTCAGAGAAGGTACTTGCAAAAAGTCTTATTGGAGTACTATATGGAGTAGCCAAAGGGGGCACAAGCCAAGTCAGCTGAGACTGCAGAGGGTCTGAAGTCCTCACACATATCTCTAGATACAAGAAAATCATTGGAGAAGATAAGCCAGAGTTCTTTATAGATCTCAATGAAGATGATAGGGAGAAAGATGAGTAGTTGGAGCTTTGGAACATTGGAGTGGAGAAGGGGAAAGAGGGTTGAGAAGGTGGATGTTTTGATGTAGAGAGCTCAGAATGTGCAGTTTGGAGTACCTGATACTGGATGTGGGAGTGTGTTGAGGAGGTGGGGCTGATTGATGAGGAAGAGGAGTAGAGCTCTGGGAATGACTACCAAGTAGAGCCAGAGAGACTAAGGACCCCTAAGAGAAAGTGTATTGGAGGGAAGATGTGATTGCTGAAGATGCTTGGGAATCTGATAGTAGATGAGCTAGCAGAGATTGACTTCTGATTCATAGATGAGGCAGTGTGGCAGCAGCATCTATCAGGAGTAGATATGGTGGGCAAATTTCTCAAAGGTGCTGGCAGTAATGTTAGAGGAGAAGAGATATAAGATAGATGCAAGAAAAGAGACTGAGATGTTGAGGGCAGTATGTCAGCTTTTTGATAGTTGCTAGGTAGCAAAAAATGGGCCAAAAGTATAAAAGAAAGTCTATGAGAACTATAGGATAGAGATGGAGAAGAAGCTTAATAAATCTGATGGAGTAGTTCTGGCAGCAATATAGATAAAGGAGAAGAAGAAAGCTGAGAAAGAAACTGAATATCTCTTGGATTTATTGAGGATGGATATTAAGCTGGAATTTTGAAAAGATTAAGAGAGAAGTAGATTACATATCAAACATTTTATTCATAAATAGTATAACTAACATTTTTTTTGAATATCAATGGGCTACAAGATTTGGTATTATGGTGAAATATCTTTATATGGCTTAAGGGCCTGAAAGCAGATCTCTTTTTACTGTAGGATGTGTGATATAAGGACATCTTGAATAGGTAGAACAAATGGGAAGGGGTGGCTGAGTCATATGGAAAGGTTGGGATCTTGATCTGAAAGAGAAAAGGAAAGATGAAGAATATTGAGGGTTGGGAAAAATGTCTGGTTTGGAGATAATAGATGAGGCCTGGATGGGGCTTAGTAGTAGTTGAGTCATGCTATTGCCTGATGGTTAGGAGTGTGAGAGTGGATTGGCTGGAGAGATTACTAGAGAGTAGTACTCTAGTAGAGACCAGGGTCGATCTAATGGGTGGGGACTTAATATGGTCTAGATGTGAAAGTGGATAGATCTGATGAAGGGTCCAGGGTTATTGGCTGAAGTGGGGAGCTAGATAGAAGGGAGGAGATAGAGAGACTTAGTGTACTAGAGGATGCTAGTAGAGTGAAGTTGAGTGTCTCAAAAGTATTCATACACTAAGTAGATGGTCTTGGGATGAGGATTAACTGGATGCTCTCAGTGAACTGCTGGGGAGTAAATGTCTAATAGTCCTTAGAGGTAGTGTGGTGTCCCTGGTCGGATCATTGGGCAAGGGAAATTTGACAGAAGTGGGAATGGGTCTGGACATTGGCAGCTTAATAGTGTCTTATTGGAGGACAAGGAGATGTGGGATATATGGAGTGAGGATTCTGCTTCCCTTATTCTGCAGTAGTGTTGGGAGGCAATTCTGGTTGAGGTCAGGATATTGAAGTTGAAGGATACAACAATACTATATTGGAGAGAGGTGGGGAAGATGTAGAGCAGACTTCAATTGAAGAGAGAGCAGCTGGGCTTCAAATGACTGGAACATTTTTTGATGAGGCTGGCAAGCTTGAAAGCAGGAAAGGAGGGTGGTAGAGAAGAAGGTGAGGATTGGAGAGTAGAAAGGATGACTATGGAGATTGTAGAGCTGAAGGGAGTTTTTCAATAAGAGAAGAAAGTCTATAATCTTAGGATGATAGCAAGACTTTGGTGGTAGAGATTGGAGGAAGGGATGAAGCTGACTAAGTATCTATCTAGGTTGCTGCAGGTACAGCAGGAGCAGCAGCAGTAGGAAGGGTTTGTTGGAGAGGATAGAAATATGATTACTGAGATGTAGGGGATTTTTGAACAATTGAAGAGTTGCTAGAGCCTGCTGTGGAGTGAGAAAGATGGTGGAGAGAATGGTGATGCCATTGAAGAATATCGGGAGGATTGGTGCCCAGGGTAGAAAGAGGACCTGGATGACTTAGATAAGCCAATTCAGGTAGAGGAATTGTAGTGAGACATGGCCACAGAAGAGAATAGACTACCTTGGGATTTCTGGAAAAAGATGGTGACAGTCAAAGGGGTGCTTCAGGAGATAAGAGATAGGTGCAAACTGGTATTAAAGTTAGAGATATATATGGCTGGGGAGTCAGGAGCTAGGGTTGGTGGCTCTCCTTTATAAGGATAAGAGAAGATGGGAAGATTGGAAGAACTGGAGACCAATTGTGCTACTGAATATAAATAGAAAATTGGTGACAAAGGTCCTGGTTGCAAGGCTACAAATAGTGGCACAGCAGGTCTTTGGTGAAGAGCAAAGGAGATTTATTGGTGAAAGATTGATCCAGGATTAGTACATGGTATTATTGAGGCTGAAATTGATGGTTGCCTGGTCTTTCTGAATTGGTGCATGGTATTATTAAGGCTGAAATTGATGGTTGCCTAATCTTTCTAAAACAAGAGAAGGCATATAATCAGATGAAGCATGTCTTGTTGGGAAAGGTTTTGGAGAGGATTGGAATCCCAATAAGGCTGGGGGGTTTGATCATCAGTCTTCTGGAAAGAAGTAAGGCAGCAGTTATAGTGAATAGTTATAGGTGTGTCTCATTTCCAATGAGGTGAGGTGTATCCCAGAGTGATCCTTTATTGCCAATTCTGTATACACTATTGTTAGAGCCACTGCTGGACAGGATTAGGAGAGGATTGAGGAGTTGATTATAGTGAGTGTGAATTGAAATATGAGGGCCTTTGCCAATGATATAGTGGTTAGTCTGAGATTAGTTAGAGAAGCAAGTGAGCTAAAAGAGGCTGGAGATTAGTATGAATATTGCTCAGGAAGAAGCTGAATTAGCATAAGTATGAGAAAATGGTGCTGGGAAATGAACTTATCTGAGGGGATGTTATTGGACCCATTGCCCCTACAGGGGAGACAGTATGATACCTTGGGATTTTTCTTTGGATATATAAATCAGTGCTGCCCAAGACTTAGTAGAAGGCCAGAGTATTAATATAGAAAGAGACTCTGAAGAATTGGGGAGAGCAGTATATCCCCTTGGTGGGTAGAGTGATAATTCTAAATATTTACTGTATACTAAGGCTGTGGTACTTGGCATACCATCTGGACTTTTCAGTATGAGTGGTGAAAAGGCTATTGAAAGTAGCAAAGGCCTGGATCTGGGCAGGGCAGAGGAGTTAGATCAGGTGGAGAATGATGGCAATACCTGTGGATAGGAAAGGTCTGGGATTAGTAGACCTCTCTAAGAGGCTGCACTGCCTTCAGGCTTGGTGGCTGAAGAGAGCAGCAGATTTGCAAGAGAGTGGGTAGGTGTCCTTGATGCAGAAGATGTGAGAGATACAGTATGCCACCAGGGGGTTCTCTGGTGACCTGGTGGCTGTGGTGGATAGTAGGGGTAGTCAGTATCTGTAGTAGAGAGAATTCTGGTGGGGAGTGATTAAGAGAACTCAATAGATTGGTATCAGTCAGGAGGGCAAGGAAGATCAGTGGGACAGGGGAATGTGACAGTAGCAATGGTTATTGTTGGGAGGTTCTGTAGTAATAGAGTTTGACATTGGGGATGAGATGGACAGTCAACAGGAGGCAGGACAGGATCTGCAGCTGGAGGGGTAGCAATAAGCAGGGATTGGCTAGGAGTGGGACTGGAGAGGAATATGGACCTGGATAATAGAGATAAAGAAGTTGATTCTCCCCAAGTTCTGAGTGGTCTGGTGGAGGGTGCTGAAGCAAAATGTCATATTGAATTCAGGAGAGAAGGGAGAGGAGTAGAGAGCTGCAAGAGTAAGGATGGAAAATGAAGAACTGAAGATTACTTCATGGGAGGAGAAGGAATTGCAAGTTCAAGGAATGGTGGCAAGACTGAGGTGGCAGGGACTGGAGGATGAGGAAAGGCCAACAAATACCTTACTAACTTCTCAGAGCATACAAGGTGTGGTAGAGATGAGAGGGCATTATAGAAGATGATGGAGTCATGGTGACTGGTGTGCAGGGTATCCTGGGGTCGCTTTAGAGAAGATGGGGTACCTTGTGGAGTAAGTAGGAGAGAGGGAAGGATGTAAGGACTATTGAGGGGTACCTGGAGGAGTGGAGCCCCCCAAAGAAAGAGGGGATGGAGGATCTGTCTAACTCCATCTAAGAGATAGAAATAATGGGAGTGCTGTCAGCCATAAAGAATGGGACAGCTCCATGAGAGAATGGTCTGCCATGAGACTTTTGGAAGAGGATGGTGGAAATTATAGAGATGCTCAAGGAGATGAAGGAAATGTGTGGGGCTGTGATTGACTCTGGGAAATGGCTAGGGGGGCAGAAGCTAGGGCTGATGACACTTCTGTATAAGGATAAGGGGTAGAGAGAGAACTGGAAGAATTGGAGATCAATCATACTATTGGATATGGATCAGAAGTTGATAATGAAGATATTGGTGGCATGTTTACAAGCAGTGGCACAATAGGTTCTGGGGGAAGAACTGCAAGGTTTTATTGGAGAGAGACTGATCAGAGAAAGCATGGCCTGGGTGCATGGTGTCATTGAAGAAGCAAGAGCTGCATGGGTGAATGGGAGGCTGGTCTTTCAGGATCAGGAGAAAGCATATGACAGGATGCATCAGGTTTAGCTGGGCAAGGTCTTAGCAAGGATTGGGATCTCAGAGAGACTGAGTCATATCATTATTCGACTACTGGAGGGGAGCAGGGCTGCCATAATGGTGAATGGTCATCAAGAAGTTCTATTCACATTAGAAAGAGAGTTACCACAAGGGGACTCTCTGTTTCTAATTCTGTACACTCTGTTACTAGAGCTGCTTCTGGATAGGATTAGGCAGAGAATTGGAGGATTGACTGTTTTGGGGGTGAACTGGAAGGTGGGAATCTTTGCAGATAATATGGTGGTTGGTCTGGGCTCTGTCCAGGATTGGCTAGTATGAAAGTTGCTCTGGCCAGAAGCTGAACTGGCACAAGTGTGAGATGGTAGTGCTGGGGAATAGTATAGTTAGTGGGGATATCATAGGATCAGTAGTGCCAGTGGGAGAGACAGTTTGATACTTGAGTATCTTCCTTAAGGTCTATGGATTAGTACTGCTGAAAGCCTGGTAGGAGGGTTAGGTGTAGGTATGGAAGGACTTCTTAAAAGGCTGGGGGGGGCAGTATATCTCTCTGGCAGGGCACATGATGATTCTGAATATTTACTGACTACTGAAGCTATAGTATCTGACATACTATTTGGACTTTCTGGCATAGGTGGTGAAGAGGTTACTTAGGCTGGCAAATGATTAGATCTAGGCAGGCAAGTGGAGTCAGATTAATTGGGAGGTACTCTTGCTACCTGTGGAATAGATTGGCCTTGGTTTGGTGGACTTTCCTAAGAAGCTTCACTGTCTTCAAGTATGGCAGCTCTAAAGAGCTGCAGCATTGAAAGCAGGGGGATGGGTCCCCTCGATGCAGAAGGTATGGGAAGCAAGATATACTCCATGGTGGTCATCTGAAGATCTGCTGGAGGTGGTCAGCTGTAGTGGTAGTCAGAGGCTACAGTATCATAGATTCTGATGGGAGGTGGTAGAAAGAGCACATCAGATTGATCTTCATTGGGAGGAGAATATAGCAGAGAAACACTGGAACTCAGGAATATGGCAGTGGCACAGACTATTGCTGGGAGGATCTCTAGTAATTGACTTTAATCCAGGACAGAGGTGGAGAGCCAATACAAAGCAGGCCAGAATCTCTGGCCAAAAGGATAGCAATAAGTAGATGAGTCTATGAGCTTGGGGAGCTGAGGTGAAGAAGTGGATTCCTCTAAGGTTCTGGGTGGTATGATAGAGGATGATAAGAAGGAATATTATGCTGAATTATAGATTGGGATACATAGTAGTGGGAGGGGACTTTAAGGGTGATGAGTATATTAGTATTAGGCAGATAGGGAGAGTGGTCCAGACTCCTGAGCATTGGATAGGAGAGTGTGAGGTGTTGGCAGAGTTTTGGAGAGAGGTGGGGCAATATCTAGAGAGAGAAAATAGAGGAAGAGTGTAGTGGAGGTGGGATATTCTTAGAGCAAGAAATTTAGGAGTGGTTGGGGATGAGTAACTCACCCTGGGGTGGGTCCTTGCAGTGTGGGTTGGGCTAGCAGGCCACTGGCTGGTGGTATTTGAGGAGGGCAGAAAGTTGACCATGAGAGAGATAGAGCAATATAGAAATGGCTGATGGGAGATATACTGGTGGGTTGGCAGAGGGGATGGGGCTCTGGGAGGGGGCTTCATCAGAAGTTAGTAGAAGTTATCTGTAGCAAGAGTGGGGGAAGAGTGAGGAGGGTCAGGACTGAGATAGTGTTTGGAAGAGTAGGGGTGTGGGGGTGAGTGAGTGAGAGAGTGGGTTAGAGAGAGGAGGGCTGGGGCTATTGATGTGGTATGAGGACAAATAGAATATTTAGACAGTTAATAGGGCTTTGGCCTATAGAAAAAAAATAAATAAATAATAATATTATATTGAACTTCAGGAGAACATCTGGTGGCTTGAGGAATCTTTGAGTGTGAGGAATGTATGTGATTTGGGCAGGAGGGGGGTGGGTGGTACAGATCCCGAAATATTGATTATAAGAGTATAAGGTAATTGAAAATATTTGGAGAGAGATCAGGGACCATCTGGGGGGAGATTATAGTAGCCATAAGATGGGTTGATGGGGAGTATTGAAGTTGTAGTTATTTGGGAATAATAGAGAAGAGTGGGGGTTGCTGGCGGTAATAGAGAAGAAGAAGAATGAGGATGCTGAGATAGAAGATAAATGTCTTTTAGATATGTCAGAGATGGACATTGAGCTGAAATTGTAAGAGAGCTAGAGAAGATGCAATATCTTCAAAGAATATTTTCTATAAATAGTATAACCAATATTTTATCACTAATTATCAATGGGTTATGAGGATCTGTGAGGTGCAGAAATATTTTTGAGTGGCTGAAATGTCAGGAGATAGATCTTTTTCTATAGTAGGATGTGTGCAGTAAGGATGAATTAAATAAGTAGGCCTGGACTCAGGAATGGGGAGCAGTAGCAGAATGGCATAGCAAGGTTGGGATTCTGATTTGCAAAGGCAGAGAAGAGCTGGTAGACATATAGTGAGTAGGGAGAACACCTACTATGGGGGCTGTGGAATAGGCCAGAGTGGGACCTAATTGTAGTTAGTTCTTACTAATGTCTATTAATCTCCTTCTACCTATCCAACCCCCTACTGTCGCCCACTACTCCTGCCCCTCAATCAGACTGATCCACTGAGGCATCTTACACCATGTTGAAGTCACCACCCAGTATATTCACCCCAGACTCCATCAGCAGACCATTATCCAGCAATCCCCCCAGCTACTCCACTCTTTCTTCTCAGACTAGTACTCTGGGTAATACTGGGAGGGTCAAGTGGGAAGTAACTAAGGTCTTTACACATTGGATTAATGGATAGGGAACAAGGATTAACTGGGTCCTCTTGGCAAACTGCTGGAGAGGAGATGTTTAGCAGAATCTAGAGATAGTCCAGCTCTCCTGATGGGACCATTGGGGGGTGCTTGGACAGGAGAACTTTGGGGGAAGCAGAGGTGGGCCTGGATATTGGTGGCTCAACTGTGCTCTGTTAGAGGATGGGGCATTGTGGAGTAGATGGGAGGGGGAAATAGGGACTAGTATTGCTGGGTGGTGGGAGGAGAGTGCCCCAGTGGAGGTCAGGTGGATGAAATTGAAGGATATGGCAAAAAGATATTATGGGAAGATTGGGAAATCAAATGGAAGGTTTCAAAGGAAGAAGGGGCTGTGGGCTTCTCGATTTCTGAAACAGTTGCTATTTTAGTGGTCAGACTTGAAGGGGCTATTGGGGAAGAAGAAGGAGGACTGGTGGGTAGTGAGAGTTAAGATGGAAATTGAAGAACTCAAGGGAGTACTGTGGATAGAGGTGGAGGTCCATAGTCATGGGATGGTAGCAAGACTTCAGTGGCAGGGGCTGAAAGAGAGGAAAGACTAACCAAATATCTCTCTAGGCTTTTGAGAGTATAGAGGGTGAAACAGTGGTATGCTCTGTCCCTGGAGCCACTGCTAGATAGAATCAGAAGGAGAGTCAAAGGGCTAACAGCTGAATGTGAACTGAAAAGTGGGGGCCTTTGCAGATAATATAGTGGTAGGCTTGAGTACTATCACAGACGTGGCAGAGTTAAAAGAGGCAGTAGGATGGTATGAACAATGCTCAGGGCAGAAGCTGAACTGACATAAGTGTGAAATGATAGTCTTGGGGAATGGTCTGGTTGGACGGGACATTTTTGATATGATTGTTCTCCCTAGGGAGGCAGTGCAGTACCTGGGCATCTTTCTCTTAGTGTATGGATCGGTGCTGCCCAAGGCCTGGTGGGAGGTGAATGTGGGAGTGTGGGGAGATGTGCTGAGGAGCTGGGGAGGGTGACATATCTCTCTGGCTAGAAGGGTGACCATTTTGAATATTTACTGGATGCCAAAGCTGTGGTACTTGGTGTACCATTTGGACTTTCTGGCATGGGTAGTCAAGAGGCTGCTGAAACTGGCAAGAGAATGGATATGGGCAGGCTGCAGAAGTCAGATTAAGTGAGAAGTCTTGGTGACACTGGTGGAAAGAGAGGGCTTGGGCCAGGTGGACTTCCTGAAGCATTTTCATTGTCTATGTACCTGGTGGCTAAAGAGGGCTGGAATGCTGAAAGAGGGTGGAGATGCAGAAGGTGTGCGAGGTGAGGTTTGCCCCCCAGGGGTTATCTGGGGACCTTTCAACATTGGTGAAGGAGAGAGGAAGCAGAAGACTCTGGTATAGGGGGTCCTGGTGGAGGGTGGCTGAGGGAGTACATAGGATTGGCATTAGATGTGAGGGCCATGCTGCAGTGGAGCAGCAGGGGGGGGGAGGGTGGCAGTGGCATAGACTGCTGCTGGGCAGAGTGCCGGCAATGGACTTTGATCTAAGTGATGGAGTGGATAGTCAGGGGAGCCCAGGGCAGGTCTTTTGGCCAGAGAGGTGGCAGCAAGTAGGGATCAGAGAGGAGTGGGACTGGAGGGGACTGTGGACCTGGGGTATGGAGACAAAGAAGTGGTTATCTCCCAAGTTTTGGATGGTGTGGTAGAGGGTGATGAGGTGAAATGTAATGTTGAACTTCAGGTCTGGTCATCTGGTTCTGGGAGGAGCTTTCGAGTGTGAGGAGTATCAAGGAGTAGGGCAGGAGGGGGGGGTGGTGCAGACCCCTGAACATTGGCTTGGGGAGTGTGAGGTACTGGCCAAGTTCTGGGAGGTGGTAGAAGGTAGATTGGGTAGAGACTATAGGAGCTGGGGAGATAGCCATTGGGAGGTGTTACAGAAGAGAATGCTGGGGGGTATTGGTGATGAATGGCTTATATTGGGGTAGGTATTGGCAATTTGGATAGGGCTCACTGGTCACTGGTAAGTGGTGTTTGAGGAGGGTAGATTGATTTCTAAGAAGGAGAAGGTGGTAAGGTGGAAAGGCCTACTAGTTGACTTGTTGTTAGGGTGGCAGAAAGAGTGGGGCCCACAGAGGGATTGCTATTGGAAGTTGGTGAAGGCTATGTGTGAAAGGAGTGAGTGGAGGGTACAAGTTGAGGGTGGGGAAGTTGTATTTTTAAGGTTAGGGATAGGGGGGTTAGCAGTAGTGGGGG
>RQIL01044969.1:0-24704 GCA_003951145.1 Jimgerdemannia lactiflua | reverse complement strand
CAGATAGAGGGGCCTGCCTATCTATTTATCTCTAATATATTCTTATAGTATTCTTTAACTTCAACCACTAGACCCCTACTTAAGACTCCTTCTTTCTCTATTTGTAAATTAGAAAAGTAATATCCTCACTCTATGTTTTTCATAGTCTCTTATTCTCCAATAGAGAGTAGTTAAGCTATTAATGATCAGACTCATCACTACTTCCCCCAAAGTTGCTGCTGCTAAGCATTCATGATCTAATTAAGAATATCATACTACTTTAAGTACTTTCCAGATATCTACTCTCCAGTAGTCTACTGAAAGTATCCAATCAATCCTCACTCCTAGCCCATCTATTCAATGTATAAAGACCTTCTTCTCCTCTTACTTTATTCTTCCAATATCATTCAATATACTCAGTCACTTTATCTCTTCTCATCTTTTCAGCCCCTCACTATAGCTAAATATACTGATCCCCCTATCTAATTAATCTACTAAAGTATCTCAGACTATATTAAAGTCCTCTCTTAGCAAATTAACCTCAGTTTTTACCAAAGTTCCACTATCTAGTAACTTCTCAAGCTACTCTACTTTTGCACTTCTGACTACTAGATAGTAATAAGATTCAACTACTATTGAGCTCTACCTAGGTCTCTTTCATACTCCTCATACTTAGTACTTCTAAATGAATTGAATTAATTTGAATTGAATTAAATTAAGAGTTATTCAAATTGAATCAAATTGGAGATTTTTCAATTTGAATCAAGTTCGAATTGAATTAAATTCAAATCAAATCAAATCAAGGGTCTGATTTGAACTTTATTTTTCAAAATATAATAACTTGACAAATATATATCCAAATTTAATGGTCTTTAGCTTATTAGATTTTCCTATATAAGGGGAATCTAACAAGCTAAAGGTCATTAAATTTGGATATATTGTGATGTCTACAATCGACTATGTCCGAATTCAGAGTACTCTGTGACTGCTATGATCAGACGACATTATGGCATGACAACCCATAGCTAGCCAAAACCGTCAAGTGATTGCACCAAAAGAGACAAGATGATCTGAGCCAAAATGAAGACTACATTATTTAAAGAACCCAGCTTCAGCCTCAAGAACTGCCACCAAAGAACAAGTACTCTACACACAATGCCTCCCACCCACCATTCCAACCAGACCTCTCGCCGCTCTACCCCTTTGCCAAGTTTCAAGACTATTGTCTTTGATGCCATCAAGCAGGCTATCTGGCGCCCAGACACCATGGACCATCTGAACTTCTATACCGAAGACCTTGGACACTTTATCAACTACCAGTACATCATGACTCAGCAGCTCAAGGATACAACTGACCGGATGACCCTCTGGCATGACTATGAGATTGGCCACCACCTCCATAATGAGACCCAAGAAAAGGACCGAGAAGACCTTGCTGCCGAATTGTTAACTACCAGCCGGCTTATCAAGAGAGCCCTCCGCATCCACCAAATCTTCCGCCATGTTCCCTGGGCCATCGCGCACTTACAAGGAGTAACTGCTAGAAATATTGTCCGCCTCACCACTGAAGAAGTCAACTGGGTGGAATCTGAAGTAGCTGATTACATTAGAAGCAACCGTGTTGCAGTGGAAAGCCAACAAACCGAACCCACTTTGCCAGGTTTCCATACTACCCCCCTCTGAGACAACCACCAAGGCCACCTCATGAGCCTTATGGAGATATTCGAAGGACCACTCATTACTATGGAAGTACCTGCTGGAGCAACACCTGCTACCCACCACCCTGTTAATCTCAATTTGCACCACATCATTTGGGAGCTGAATCAAGAAGAGGCTCAGGAAGTCCCCACCTTTGAAGAGGAGGAAGTTGAAGAACCCCAAGACCCCACTCTTGAAGCAGCCCCATCTGACACAGAAACTGACGAGTCCTCTGAGAAAGAAGAAGAGTAGCAAAGAGTTTACCAATCCTCTGTCCGCATCCAAGCTGTTCAAGGGTTGGAGAATGTTGTTGAAGATGATTGGCCACTATTCTATCCCCTCACCTCTTGGCCAGCACTTCCCCCTTTCGAAGAGTGGAATGATGAAGTCACAATCCAGCAAGATGATTTGTTTGCCACTGACGAAGGGCACTATACCCTTTAAAGTACAGATCTGTGCTTATAAATACCCTTCCCCACACAAGTGTATTATAGTTTAACCCTCATAATAGATAGCCACCCCCAAAACATTTCTTGTCAGCAGTACAAGACCCTAACCCTCATGACATAAATCGCCGAAGCCCTCACCACTATCAAGCCAATAGTTTAACCACCGAAGTCTTCGCCGCCGGCAAGCCAATTGTACAGCAAGTAACCCGTCGCTACTGATAACGTAAGAACAGTAAGCTCCTCACCGCCGGCAAGCCAGTAGCGCATCTGCATTTAGTGTTACATCCGTACCCTTATCCAGCAAACTCCCTTCGCCGCCGGCAAGCCAATAACATAGCAATGTTCGCCACAATGTAGTATACCTTAGCCGCCCCCCCCTATAGCTAGCAAACTTGTATAAATAACCTGTATTCTTAGAGTGAATAAACCTCAGTCAATTGATTTGCAATATCAACTTAAGTTCGAGTGTGAACTTTGGGAAAGACTCTAAAAGCCAAGGATAACTCTTGTTCAAGACTGCCGCCACGAAAAGGAAACTGCTACAGAAATCGCTGCTACCCCCGGATACTCAAGATACAAGACAAGACACTGAGTCAATTGGTTTTGCAGAAAAGTAGTTCGCAACCAACTTAAGTTTTGAGAAACTTTGGGAAAAGACTCCAAGAGCCAAGGATAACTCTTGTTCAAGGAAACTGACCGCCGTTTGAATTCGCCACCATAGACTGCCACCAAGTCAAGGAAACCAACCACCAAGTTTAAGGAAATCGACCACTACAGATATTCAAGACCGACCGCCACCAAGAGACCGGAATTCTGAGAACAAGATAACGAAGTTTGAGTTAAAGAATTACTCTTACTGCCACCAAGTTAAGGAAACCACACCCGAGATTCAAGTTACTTTTGCCACCATTATGATACAAAAGACTGCCAAGAAACCGTCACCGAGATCCTGCATTCGGAACGACCGCCCATTCGAATCGCCATTCGGACCGCGCATTCAGTACAAGACCTGCGCATTCGACATCCCCCCACATTCGAGATTCGAGACCCGTATATTCAAGTTCAAAGACCCAAGGAACCCAAGTATACTTAGCTTGAAAGCCAGCACAGCCGAGCACCTGACATTCACCCGACACCCAAGTTAACAAGTCAGACGGATGAGCGAGCTGCCGACCTCCGTTTTCTTTACCCGCTGCGCCACGAACCGCCAAGAGTTATCGACTGTCATGCATGTTGATAATCGACCCACATATTTGAGCCCTACGTACCCAAGTAATCGCTGCTAGGAAAGTCCATCTATTATACCACTAAACAACTGAGCCACAAGCCATCGAACTGAACAGCCAAGCCATCATTCATCATCTACTGAATAATTGAGCCTACGTCATTGACTGCCGACTTTGCTAACATATCGAACGACCCGTCATGTGACCACCGACCCATATCCACCCTCTTTATCTCAACATATATACCGCGCACATCATCAAGTAGCACATCGAGCCATGCTAGAAGCTTATAGTTATACAAAACGCACGCCACAATATATTTGTCAAGTTATTAAATTTTGAAAAATAGGATTTGAATTGGATCTCAAATCAAATTAGTCTTCAATTTAATTTAAATCAAATCGAATTGGACCTTTGATTTGATTTATTGGGAACACTACTCATATTAACTACTCTCTTAATTCTCTAATATTTTGGAGGTCTTCTTTTCTCTTTTAAATTAAAATCCCAATCTTTCTCTGCCATTTTACAAACCCTCTCCATTCTTAAGTCCAATCTAGCTTATTCAAAGTATTCTTATATTGAATATCCTACAATAAGAATAAATCTGCTTTCAAGCCTCTTAGTCAAGCAAAAATATTTTAATACTATACTATATCCCTTAATCTATTAATATTCAGTAATAAAATATTTATTGTACTATTCATAAAAAAATACTGTAAAGTATTACTCAATTCTCCCATCTACTTACAATTTCAGATTCTATTCTATTTTAGTTATATCTAATTAATACTCTGCTTTAACAGTTTTCTTCTTTCTTTCTCTAGTCTTCAATTTAGCTAAGTTCTTCTATTCTATCTCATTTCAAAGTCCTAATGGTAAATTATACAGATAGTCTCCTATATTATAGTATCTCTTCATCTCTACTAGTACCTGACTACTGCCTTATTTATTGCCATCTTCAGCTCAGTTTTCTGATTCTTATCTACCTCATAGCTCTCTGCTTTTAATATTTTTACCAAAAATTTAAGAATTATCTTTCCCAGCACTCTCTCTTTCTTCAGATGCCTCTACTATACCTTTTTCTTCAGAATATAGAAATCTACCTTTCCTAGCTCCTTTCTTATTAAATTACTCAAAAAGTTATTTAACTATCTCTTCTTTCTAAATCAATATCTAGTAGATATAGTAGCTCTCCACCCCTGCTATTTGGCAGAATCTACTCTCATACTCATAGTCTCCTCTCACTTCTTCTCAGAAATATCCACCAGCTTCTCCTTAGTTATCTTGATAATTAATTCTCTAATAGTGGTATCTGGTACTCCAAATTATACATTCTGTAACTTCTTTATAACTATATTCTTCACATTGCTCAATCTCTTAGATTAATCATATTATATCCTCTATGTCTTCTCTCCTCATAGTCCTTATCTAGATTAATAAAGAATTCTGAGTTATTCTCTCCAATAATTTTCACCTAGTATAGAATATGTTCTGATTAGTATAAATCACTTGTTCCATTCTATAGCTCCTCTTCAGCCAGTGACCTGCTACTTCTCTTATCTTCTGACTCATCCTTAAAGCTTACCAGAAGTTCTTATTATCATCTCCTCTTCTGCTCCTTCTCTCAGACCTCTTTATTGATCTGAACTTTTATACTATTTACCTCTACTACTATAGTTGCATCTTCATAGATCTCCCAAGTCTTTAACCATTGCTCTATAGCTCTATCCATCTTCTAAAGTACCATCAATAGATCTTTCTCATCCTTCTTAGTCTCTTTGACTCTCAATATCTTATATTTAAAAGAGTTCTACTTAAGTACTTAAGACTAATCTTCTGTCTTCTCTATTATCTTCTTTTTAGCCACTCTTAGCCTAATCTCTATATTACTCATCTGAAAAGTTATCTTTTCTTATATCTGAAATCCAATATCTATATTATTATTATATTTCCTTATCATCATTCCAATGTAGTCCTTTGTTTCTATAATCAATACTAATGCTTCTAAACAAATCAAATCAATTTGAATTAAATTAAATTGAGAGTCATTCAAATTGAATTGAATTAGGAATTTTTCAATTTGAATCAAGTTTGAATTGAATCAAATTCAAATCAAATCAAGGGTCTGATTTGAACCCTATTTTTTGAAATATAATAACTTAACAAATATATATCCAAATTCAATGATATTTAGCTTGTTATATTTTTCTATATGAGGAATCTAACAAGCTAAAGATCATTAAATTCAGATATATATTCATTGAGTTATTAAATTTCAAAAATAGAGTTCAAATTAGATCTCAAATCAAATTAACCTTTGATTTAATTCAAATCAAATTGAATTGGACCTTTGATTTAATTGAATTAAATCAAGTTTGGGTCAAATTTGATTTGATTTGATTTATTGGAAGCACTAATCAATACAATGGAGACTCTCTTGATGACCAAGTATACTATTCAAGAGTCTTACCTCAAATATTTTATTATTAATATAGTAATCTCTCTTACTATTACTTTAGCCATAGTTATCACTAAGTACTTCTTCTTAACAATTCAATTTCCACTCTCTTCAGCCTTTTAGAAATTTCACAAATGCTACCTTCCCCAGCTACTTGCTCAGTAGTCCCAATATTATTCTTGTTATTATTACTAGTTCTTAAAAGTTTATTATAACTATGTATAAACTCCAAAATCAACTTCTTGAGTAATGAAGTTACTATTAGACCCATTACATCATCCAATAGATTATCCTTGTGCACTATTCCTGGTCTTCCAGGATTCTCCTTGTACTTATCAATAGTTATATCTGGATTTTTTTTCAGATTTACTATCATATTATCATTAGTAGTTCTAGCTCCTATACTAGTTATATCTCCTTTAGTTCTCTCCTTCTTTCTATCAAATAGTACCTTCCCAATATCTTCAGTCTTCCTCTTTTCTTTCCCAGCCATCTTCTAGTCTTTAGCTCTTTCCTTTTCTCTGCCATTCTTGACTATAGCTATAAAGCTCTCTATTCTATTACTTTCTATCTTCTTACTTATTCTCTGTTCTCTCCCAGTTCCTCTTCTCATTAGCAGTCCAAAGAATTCCAGCCCTATACCTATCTCTTTCTTTTCATACTGTCATTGAAATACTCCACCACCTCCCATACCAGACTTGTTATCAGACTCTTATATTATTACTATTACTTTAAATACTCTTTTTAATAAATATTAAAAAAGTATATCAAAAGTGTGTAGAAAATTAGTATAATGTGAATGTTATCAGAGAGAGATGGTTACTTTATTGCTTTGGCACAATTTCTGTAATTTTCAATCTGTCTACATCCCGAGCCAAGGAGACTGCCACCCTTGGCCTTTGCAGTAGAACAGTTTAGTTATATGGTAAATTTCCTAAACACGTGATCCAACCTCAATGAGGAAATGCAGTAACATAAATTGCGCTACCTCCTTATAATGATACCAACTTTCGATATCTTCGTCGAGGTCCACAAGTATCAATTAGTTTCTATTCCGGAAACCTTGTGGGAGGTATGTGTTCGTGTGCCATTGGTGGAATAGCACTTCCTCTGAAATAGTGAAATAGGGTTTCATTCTGACTGACATAGCTTTTCAACACTCCTTCTGTAGCCACTGTTCATGAAACTGAGCAATGATTTGCTTGATGCTGGTGAGGATGATATCTTAATAGTTAACTCGGCGACGAAATGAGTTTTATGATATTTTACTATTTGCCAATAGCTAAACATGTTGGTTGCACTAATCACCAACCCTTCATTGTTTGAAGGAAACGTGTTCGAGCTACACTATGGGGAGCCGCTGAGCGGGTATTCCCTGCACATCAAAAGTGAAGAAGGTTTAAAGAAGCACAGGTTGGCATACCCCGTTTTATGTTATATATCATGAACTTTGAACATTCTGTTTGTGTTCGAATCGATTAATATATATATATTATTGGGCGCGCATACCTATTCAATATAAAATTCCCATTACGTGTAACTGCCCAGCGACATCTCCCTGATCGACCACGCCTGGACGACTAAACCCGAATTAGCTCGAACCGAGCTTGCGTCCGTGCCGGGACTTCTCGACCGACTTGAAAACCTTATGGACATCACAGAGGCAGAGGAGGCGGAGGAGGAAGGAGAAGAAGAAGCGGTCCAAGAGGATGATCCGAACGTGGACATAGTGGCCCAACAAGCGAAGGTCAGCCGCAAGGAGGCAAGGCAGGCGCTTATGACCGAGAACCACGACATTATCAACGCGATTATGGTCGGTATCCTGGTTTGTATGCGTTTGTTTGGATATTTGCTCCATGCGCCGATACCTGAACTCGCTTGTCATGCCATATAGCGCCTGACAATGTCTGAGGAGCAGAAGGGTGACGCGGAGCGTTTACATGATCAGGTCATGGGTCAGCTTGAAGGTTAGTTATTGAGAAGGGGGAGAGGGGGGCCTGCGGCAAGGGATATCTTTTTAATCGAATATTGTACATGTGATTTTGTCACTGACCTACCGATTTGATAACTCCAAAAATGATAGCCAGTGGTCAAGTTGAGGCGAAGGCCGAAAAGGAGGCCAAGGAAAAGGAGGAGGCAAAGAAGAAGGCGCGAATCAACAGGGCATTCGATACGATGTGGAAGTTAGCTCAGCATATTCATTCATTTCCTGTATTATATCTTATTCGCTTATAGTCAAGAGGAGACAAAAAATTCTACTCTTTTGAAGAGTGCAACTGACAAAGTCGCCTCACTTGGAATTCCAGGTTCAATCAGACATACCAATTCTCGGTGCTCAGCCAGGAAGGAGAGGCGCAGATGGAAAGCGTTTGGTGTATGCGTTATACTTTCTTTCCTTTTCCATTTTCGAATGACTGCGGCAATTTTTTATTAAAACGTTTCCTTACATCTCTTTCATTGAATCAATAGATATCATGGACGAGGTACAT
Source organism: Jimgerdemannia lactiflua (assembly GCA_003951145.1). Classification (NCBI taxonomy): domain Eukaryota; kingdom Fungi; phylum Mucoromycota; class Endogonomycetes; order Endogonales; family Endogonaceae; genus Jimgerdemannia; species Jimgerdemannia lactiflua. Next base: position 16,402 of record RQIL01044969.1, on the reverse strand, counting down.
TCAACTATTGATTACTTCACGTCTGTTCACTTAAACAGGGATGTAGTAATGCACACATTGGCCACCACTCTTTCCTCCAGGTCGGCTCCGCCATCGTCCACTCCTCTTCACCCAATGTCGCCTGCGTGCCATTCATCTTCTCACGCGGAGGGGCCGAGACGCTCCCCTACAGCGTTGTGTTTCCCGTACGCGATCTCGCGCACGGAGACCTCGTCACTCGGGATTTCGTACCCGTGGACCTAACGCAGCAGCTAGGGCGGAAGGCTTACCTTTCCGCGTTTGAAGGGAGGATCGCCAATGAGGCAGAGGAGGCGAGCGAGGCTGATGTAGCTACGTTTGCTGAAGAATATAAGGTTTGCCATCGCGATATGTTCCATGATCATATTTCCATTTTTGAGAGGAGTTGCCCTGCACTCTAACTACCATAGGATTCGGTATTACAATATCAGGTATTCAAGCATAACTAATGAGCGGTTTGTTGTATGCATAAAGACGTTCATCTCTACCCCCTCCCACTCACCATCCACCATCAGCCAAAAATCTCAACTCTCCCCTATCGCGCTACTGAAATCGCCCGTGACGCAGACGGCGACCCTCAAAGTGTACACGACAGCGGATTTCGTGCGGAATAACCTCAGCCTTCCTCACATTTCCTTCACCGAAAATCAGAAGGAGGCCGATCTACTATGGCTTAGCCAGGATTTCCATGAGTTCGACGGGTTGCGTTCTGGGCAGAGGGTCAACCAATTTGTCAACGAGAGCTTTTTGACGTACAAGCACAATTTTTCGGACTTGGTAAGGTAAGAGAGAGTATTGTATCTTGAAGGCTTGTGTATAGCAGAAGTGATAGACTTTCGAGGTTGGGAATTGCTTGGTCCGGAGGCTTGCTGGAATACTGCGTAAACGATATTAATTAACTAGACGTTGCAGTTCGAACCGAAGACAGAGAATCCGCCACTTTGAGATGACTTTCCTTTTGGAATGGAACCTTAAACCTTCCCATATTCTCGACTTTACAACTCTTGATAATAAATTAATATTGAACATCGCACCGTTAACTTTACTGTTGGCAAGACAAACTTACGGCCAAGTGCCATGGCACCCGACGACTTATAACATGGTCTCCAATCTACCGGCTCTGATTGGCAACTTTTATCAGGTGAGTACGTTCATCATTCAATAAAATTTGCATGCATGTGTACACAAACTCTTAAACGTCGCGTATTGTTTGTTAAAGAACCAGAATGAAGAGAAGCAAAATCTCTGGATTGTGAAGCCATGGTAAGCTCGAATTGATCTGTCTCAAGTTTGTTTTTCTTTGTTTTGGAGTTTATATATATAACTTACAAGAACCATTGGATGGCCCTTCTTAAAGGAACTTCGCACGAAGCATCAATATCTCCATCACACATACACTCGCACAACTCATCCGACAACGGGATTACCCGAACCCAAGGATCGCGCAACGATACATTGTCGACCCTTGCCTGTATCAAGGTCGCAAGTTCGACCTCCAGTACATCGTCCTATTGCGATACATTGAGCCCACGGTCGTTGTCTGCGTGTACAATGCGTTCTGGATCAGGTTGGCGAACAAGAAATTCGGACTTGGTGAGTATGAAAGGGTATGTGGTTTGGGATTATTGATGGCGAAGCGTGTCTAACATGATTGCAACGAGAACAAAAACGAAACGATACGGGCAAAAACCAAAGCGTTCGTTATTCAGCTGCCCAGTGACGACTTACACATATTAATCAAATCACAGACAATTTTGAAGATCACGAAATACACTGTACCGTGAGTAATGATGTGTGGTCTCTTCATTCATCTGAATTCTCGTCAAAAATTATTCATCGTTGGGGAACTATACTACTCACTATATAGGTCATGACACAGCTTCATTACAAAGCCTTCATAACCAACATGGAGAAGGAGTATCCGAATTTGCATTGGGGCACTGTGCAGAGCCAGATCCATAAAATCTTCAAAGGTTGATTGCAAATTGCTTTTTGTGGAGACGTTGACTTCGAATTAAATATTTGACCACACGTTAATTCTTGCCTTCTCTTTGTAGAAATCTTTATCGCCGCGGCTGCACAGCCCCAACCTCTTGGGCTTGCGAAACCTGCAGCTGCCAGCCCACCGAAACATGACTCCTTCGCCGTTTACGGTATCGACGTGATGCCTACCCAAGATTTCAAGCCTATTGTCTTGGAAGTCAACTCCTCTCCGGACTGCACAAGGGCTTGCCAGGTAAATAAGATCTTTTATGAATTGGTGGTTTGGTCCCACCCAACGTAATGCTATTCAACATGTCTATGGGCTCTGACCGTGATCATTGTCTCCTCTTATGCTTCAGTACGATCCGGAATTCATGAACAACATCATTGCCGTTGTTGATCCACGTGCTGGCGATGTTGGAAAGGCGCTTGAGGCATTTGCGGTATTGTAATATTGTCATAGCTGTTCCGGCCTAGACGGGCACCTGTTGGTTATAAATAAGTTGCACAGGTTCTAGTAATTGAGAAGCTATATAAAAATGGGGGTGGGATGGCTGGCATTGACTGGTTGGTTGTGAAATTTTAGAGATGGTTGTCGGATATCGCTCTCATACAGACTATTTGCCCTGCTATACACGAGACCAAGGTTCGCATTGTCCACAATACCGTCATCGACGAGGCTTTGACGGGGAACTCCATAGCCATGTCGCCTTCCAATTCGAATCATTCCTGGCTAGTGTAGTAGGCCACAGAAATCGTACCATTCGAAATCACTTAGACATATACCATATCAAGTGCACTAAGCAACCAAGATTGCTTTACTCCATCAATTTGTATAAATAACCAGACATACTAAAAGAAGATGTTTACCCATACAGGACCTGTACACTGTACAGTTCCTGAACACTTGTACCAGAATAGAAACACCCAATATAAATAGCACTCTATAATTAGCCAGATAGTAACCAGATAGCAACTATAATGTATAAAATACCCCAGTAACAAGAGTGAATAAACCTCAGTTCTGAAAGCAAAGCAAAAGTCAATTGTCTGGTACACTTAGAAGAAATGTCTGCCAAAAGTCACTTGATCCTAAAGATTGGATTGCAACACTTAGGAGATATGTCTGCCAACAAGCCACTGCTAAGAAATTGTAAGCATTGTTCATTTCCCAACTCTGGTCCACTTTCCAATATAAAGAAGTCCATCTTTTTGGTTCACTTACCAGATAAGTCTGAAGAAGTCTGCTATTTTCAAGAGATCTGCTGCTTAAAGAATAAACTGCTATCTAAGAAGTTCACTGTTTTCATGAAAGTCTGTCATGTTTTGCCCACTGATCTACCACAAACTACTAATCTGCATCATTCTACATTTTCACCTGCTGATCTACCATACTTTATAGAATTCACCTCACTCTAACTATATCATCTGCTTAACTGTATTATTCAAGTAAACTACCTTACCCACTTAGCCATATCACCTGCTTAACCATATCATTCAAAGACTGCATTTGAGAAACCTGCTGCTTTTAGTCCATTCATCTAAATAAGGAATCTGATCTGATTGCCTAAGTCACAGATTCCCAGAGAACCCACATGCTTAAGAAAACTAATTGCTCAATTTATAGAGAGCTTACACTTATAAGGAAATCTGCCAAATTTACTATATACAAGATTACCAAGTGATACAGAAACTGTCCTACAATCTAAGAATACTGCTAAATTAGGAAATCATTCATAGAAAGTCTCTAGATTGAATATTATACTACTAAATACTAAGTATCTGACCAAATATCTGAATATTTTATTGCTTTTTGATGAAGTAACTGGGGACTCAAGCCAATCTATACAGCTACTCAACCTTGTAATTTGCCTCTATTGAGCCAGGCATATTATATTTGGGGACTCAACTGGGAAGATTTCAAACCAGTAATTTATGTAACTTTTCAGCTCACAGAACTCAACCTTCAATCTGAAGACCAGTACTACTGCAACCTTTGACACTGTACTAATTTCAGCTACTATAAGAGAAGAAATTCCAGCACTACAAAGTATTTGGACAGAAAGAGACATAATTACTTCTAAAATTAGATACTACTTAGCATCAGAAGGATCTGATATTACAGAAGCCAGCACTATTCAAAATCTTCTACTAGTAGATACATCAACTAGAGATTTTAATGAACTCACACCAGACAAAATAGACAACACCAACTAAGACTTTGACAACCTTGTCTAAGATCTCAACAATTATCTTAAAAGATTCTCTCTAAGAATCTTGTAACATTTTAGCATAGTTTATTTCTTTTCTTTGTCTTTTTAGTACTTTCTGTAACCTTCCAGTATCTTCTGAATGATTAGAAATCCTCTCTTGGCACTAAGCCACAGCTAGAATATTCTTGTCACTTCCATTCTAGTCTTAGCTAGTCATAGAACTTCATGGAACATTATAGATCTTTATTTGTCATCATTGCCAAGAACCTTTCTCTTGGCATTTTCATTGATTTCTCAGATCCTTCTGGATCCTTCTTTCAGATCTTGTATAAATATTCTCTCTGTTCTTATGAATAAAGCTCAGAATATTTTTCTCCCAGAAACCTCAAGATCATCCCGAACTCTTAGTAACTCTTCGAGCTACTTTGAACTACTAGAACTAAGTTGCTTTCTCATTTAAGAAACCAGAACTATTACACTTAATAGCAGCAGTTAAGTTACACCTTGCCTAAATAAGAAACCTCTCAAGAACTAATCAAATACCATGGACCCCAATACTGATGTCTGGGACAACAATACCTACAATACTCCTTATGGCAACTATGTCCCAGAGAATACACCCTACATTCAGCAAAAAGAAGAGAAGGAACAGTAAATCCCTACTCAGTTATCTGAGACTCTAAAAAGCCTCTTGTATACTATATTGGCTCAAATTTCCCAACTTCAAGAATGTCTAGACAAGAAGAAGGGCAAAGCTCCTGCACAGTCTATATTTGCACCCACAATAGTATCTCCGACAGCAGTCATCATCAAGTCTCAGAAGCCTGATACCTTTGATGGTGAAAAAGGAGGATTGTCCACTGATGCTTAGCTTTTCCAATTGGAGCAGTATGGAGAACTGACCAATTTGGATGAAGCAGTACTAGTCCAATTTGCCACCACACTCCTCTGAGAGAATGCTGCAATCTGGTGGTAAAATCATGTCCAGAACACAAGATTCTCTGACCAAATCAAGGTCTGGGGTGAATTCTCAGATGCTATTCAAGGCTAATTCAAACTTGTCAACTAGTGCTCCCAAATGAATCAAATCAATTTGAATTGAATTGAATTGAGGGTCATTTAAATCAAATCGAATTGGGGATTTTTCAGTTCAAATGGAATTGAATTCAAATTGAATTGAGGTCCAATTCAAAACCTATTTTTAGAAATGTAATAACTCGATGAATACACATCCAAATTTAATGATCTTTAGCTTTTTAGATTCCCCTATATAAGAGGAATCTAATAAGTCAAAGATGATTGAATTTGGATGTATATTCATCGAGTTATTTAATTTCTAAAAATAGAGTTCAAATCGAACTTCGAATCAAATTGGACCTCAATTCAAATTGATTCAAATCGAATTGGGCCTCAATTTGATTCAAAGTTTTTGAATTGAATCAAATTTAGGTCTAATTTGATTCAATTCAATTCATTGGGAGCACTACTATCAACAGCACCAAGGTCATGTAAGACTGCCTGGCAAATATTAAATAACTTAAGTCTATGCAAGTATATAATGCACAATTCCTATCTATTCTACTGGAGCTACCTCATGTCACTGAAGATGAGAAGGTTGACAAGTACATCTAAGGTCTCAAAGGACAAATCTGAGTTCATATCAAACTTGAAAAATCTAAAGACCTAGATACTGCAATGAAAATTACTAATAGGTTTAATGTTATTACATATAGTAACCACTTCAAGCAGAAGAGACTACCATTCAACAACAACTACAAAAGAGAGGAGACCAAAGTCAGAACTATTAAACCTACTCTTATAAATCTAGACACTATTGATAAGAACAAGAAGAACAAGCTTATATCTAAGGAAAAGAAGTACCTTAAGAAGGCTGGAGCCTGCTTTTTTTGCTGACAGCCTGGCCATATTGCTACTAAATGTTCCAAGAAGACTACCAAACCCAAGAGGATCCTGGTCCTGTCGAAAGACACTCAAGGTCAATTAGTCAAATAAGAAGTTGTACTCAATTTCATGCAAGTCAACTCCAAGGCCCAGATTCCTCAGCTACAGTCAGAAGGAGCCATTGGTTTAGACCTTCAATCTATACAACAAGTTACTATTCCTGTCCATGAAAGAAGGCTCATTCCAACTGGCCTTGCAGTCGAAATACCCAAGGAACATTATACAAAAATTGTATCAAGATCTGGTCTCAGTATCAAGCACTCACTAGACATCAGTACTGGAGTCATTGACTCTGACTTCTGAGAAGAAATGTAAGTCCTGCTAGTCAATCACAAGGACCAACCATATACTGTCAATAAAGGTGACAGAATCACACAGCTTATTTTAAAGTGAGCCACTCTGTCTATCATCAAAGAAGTCACCAAGCTATCTCCAACTAAGCAAGATCAGAAAGGTTTTGGCAGTACTGATCAAGTTGCTAGCATAGCCAAGAACCAAGCCAACTCAATGCTCATCTTCAAAGGTCTAGTCAAAGGTCAAGAACTAGATGTCCTCATAGATAGCAGAGCTATTAGAAACTTCATCAACAAGAACCTCATCAACAAGCTCAAGATTCTCACCAAGTCAGCTAACAAGAATGGTGGAATTATTACTGTTAATAGCACTACTCTGCCAATTGACTCAATTGCTACTAAACTTCCCCTCAAGATTCAGAAGTACTAGGAATATTTAGACTTTGAAGTGGTACCTCTAGGAGATCATGACCTGATCTTAGGCAAACTCTGGCTTATACGATATAACCCACATATTGATTGGACCAAGAATGAAGTTACTCTGATTTAAGATAGAGCCAACATTACCATCAAGCCAGATAAGACTCAAACAAAAACTCCAATCACAACTCTCTCTGCAATTCAGTTCAAGAAGGCTCTCAAGAAAGCTATCTGTACCTTTGTTGTACTGATCTGACTCAAGAAAGAGGACAAGAAGCTATCAATCAGCAAAAGTATCAAGCTACTTGTAACATTTTAGTATAGTTTACTTCTTTTTCTTTGTCTTTTTCAGTATCTTCCTTTCAGCATCTTCTGAATACTTAGGAATCCTTTCTTAGTGCCAAGCCTCAGCTAGAATATTCTAGTTACTGCTATTTCTGTTTTAGCTAGTTATGGAACTTCATAGAATATTGCAGAACTTTATTTGTCATCTTTACTGAGAACTTTCCTCTTGGTATTTCCATTGATTTCTTAGATCCTTCTGGATCCTTCTTTCAGATCTTGTATAAATATCCTCTCTGTTCTCATGAATAAAGCTCAGAATATTTTCTTCCAGAAACCACAAGATCTTCCAGAACTCCAAGTATCTCTTCAAGCTACTTTGAACTTCCTGAATCAAATTGCTTCCTTAACTTAGAAACTAGAACCATTACACTTAGTAGTAGCAGTTAAGTTACATCTTGCCTAAACAAGAAATCTCTCAAGAACTAGTCAAACATCATATCCATGGATGCTAATGACTGGGATAATACTCTTTATAACAACTATATCTCACAGAATACACCCTATATTCAGCAAGAAGAAGAGAAGGAATAGCCAATTCCTACTCAGTCATCTGGGACTCTAGAAAGCCTCTTGCATACTACATTGGCTCAAATTTCCCAACTTCAAGAACAACTAGACAAGAAGGAGGGCAAAGCTCCTATACAGTCTATATCTATACCTATAATGGTATCTTCAACTGCAGTCACCATCAAGCCTCAGAAGTCTGATACCTTTGATAGCCAAAGAGAAGGACTGTTTACTGATGCTTGGCTTTTCCAATTGGAGCAATATAGAAAACTGACCAATTTGGAAGAAGTAGTACTAGTCCAATTTTCTGCCACACTCCTCTAAGGAAATACTGCAATCTGGTAGCAAAATCATATTCAGAACACAAGATTCTCTGGCCAAATCAAGGTCTGGGGCAAATTCTCAGATGCTATTTAAGGTCAATTCAAACCTATCAATAGCACCAAGGTTGTGTGAGACTGTTTGGCAAATATCAAACAACTCAAGTCTATACAAGCATATAATATACAATTCCTGTCCATCCTACTAGAGCTACCTCATGTCACTGAAGACAAGAAGGTTGACAAGTACATCTGAGGTCTCAAGGGACAAACCCAAGTTTGTGTTGAACTGGAAGAACCCAAAGACCTAGACACTGCAATGAAAATTGCTGATAGATTCAATGTTATTATCTATGACAACTGCTTCAAGTAGAAGAGACCACTATTTAACAATAATCACAGAAGGGAGGAAACCAAAGTTAGAACTGTTGGACCTACTCTCATGGATCTAAATACCATTAATAAGAACAAGAAGAATAAGCTTACATCTGAGGAAAAAGAGTGCCTCAAGAAGGCTGAAGCCTGCTTCTTCTGCTGACAGCCTGGCTACATTGCCATAAAATGTCCCAAGAAGACTACCAAACCCAAGAGAATTCTGGTCCTGTCCAAAGACACTCAAGGTCAACAAGTCAAACAAGAAGTCATACTCAATTTTATGTAAGGTAACCCCAAGGCCCAGATTCCTCAAGTACAGTCAGAAGGAGCCATTGGTTTAGACCTTCAATCTGTTCAACAAGTCACTATTCCTGCCCATGAAAGAAGGCTCATTCCAACTGGCCTTGCAGTCAAAATACCCAAGGAACATTATGTAAGAATTGCACCAAGATCTGGTCTTAGTGTCAAGCACTCACTGGATATTGGTACTGGAGTCATTGACTCTGACTTCCAAGAAGAAATGCAAGTCCTGCTAGTCAATCACAAGGACCAACCATACACCATCAATGAAGGTAACAGAATTGCATAACTCATTCTGAAGTAAGCCACTCTGTCTGTCATCAAGAAGTCACCAAGCTATCACCAATCAAGTGAGATCAGAAAAGCTTTGGCAGGACTGATCAAGTTGCTAGCATAGCCAAGAACTGAGCCCACTCAATGCTCATCTTCAAAGGTCTAGTCAAAGGACAAGAACTAGATGTCCTCATAGATAGCAGAGCTGTTGGAAACTTCATCAACAAGAACCTCATCAACAAACTCAAGATTCTCACCAAGCCAGCCAGCAAGAATGGTGGAGTTGTCACTGCTGATGACACCACTTTGCCAATTGACTCAATTGCTACTAAACTTCTCTTCAAGATTCAGAAGTACTGGAAACATTTAGATTTCGAAGTGGCACCCCTAGGAGATCATGACCTGATCTTAGGCAAACCCTGGCTTACATGACACAACCCACACATTGATTGGACCAAGAATAAAGTTACTCTGATTCAAGAAAGAGTCAACATTACAATCAAACCAGACAAGACTTAGACAAAAACTCCAATTGCAACTCTTTCAGCAATTCAGTTCAAGAAGGCCCTCAAGAAAGCTACCTGTGCCTTTGTTGTACTGATTTGACCCAAGAAAGAAGACAAGAAGCTATCAATTAGCAAAAGTATCAAGCTACTGCTAAACAAGTACAAGGATGTCTTCCCGGACAAGCTACCTGGTCTACCACCATCAAGAGATCACAATTACAAAATCAAGCTGGTACCTGATGCAGCCATTCCTAAGAAGAAGATGTACTATATGTCACCACTTGAAATTGAAGCAGTCAAGAAGGAACTTAATGAACTCATCGAGTGAGGAGCCATTCAGTCAAGCAAGTCACCTTTTGGCTCTCCAGTCCTATTTGTCAAGAAGAAGGATGATACCTTGTGAATATACATAGACTACCACATACTCAACAAGATCACTGTCAAGAATCATTACCCACTACTACTCATTGATCAAATCTTTGATGCCCTCAAGAATGCAAAGTACTTCACTAAGATTGATCTTACCTCTGGGTATCACCAAATTCGAATCAAGCCAGAAGACATATCCAAGACTGCCTTTATGACACCATTTGGACTCTACAAATTTCTAGTCATGGCCTTTGGTCTCACCAATGTGCCAGCAACCTTTTAAGATCTTATGCAAACTGTCTTCAAGGACCAACTCTATATCTTTGTACTCATGTACATTGATGACATCCTGATCTTCAGTGATACTGAAGAAGAACATCTCAAACACCTTGAACAAGTCCTCAAGATCCTCTGCAAATACAAGCTTTATGCAAAGCTCAAGAAGTGTGAATTCTTCAAGGATCAAGTTGAATACCTTGGACACATTGTATCAGCCAAAGGAATTCAAGTAGACCCAAGGAAAATACAAGCCATCAAACAATAGTCTATACCAGCAAGCCTTACCAAACTTAGGTCCTTCCTTGGTCTAGCTGGATACTACTGTCAATTAGTCAAGAACTTCTCTAGTATAGCAGAATCTTTGACAAACCTCCTGTGAAAGGAACCCAACTCTGACCACTATGTTCCCTATATCTAGGACACCTTCTATCAACAAGCTTTCCAAGAACTCAAGAACCATCTGATCCATACACCTGTCCTTCGAAACATGGACCTGAACTTGAAGTTCACTATTACTACTAATGCATCCAACTTTGCAATTAGTACAGTCATCTCTCAAGATGATGGTCAAGGATACAGACCCATTGCATTCAAGTCAAAAAAATTGTCCCCTGCAGAACAAAAGCTAGTCACTCATGAAAAGGAACTCCTGGCAATCATTCATACCCTCAAGACCTGGCAATACTACTTAGAAGAAGTTGAGTTTGACATGATCACAGATCATAGGTCCCTTCAGTACATCAACACACAGCCAATTCTTTTCTGTCAATAAGCCAAGTGGAATCAGTTACTTCAGACCTTCACTCCAAACATTATCTACAAGCCCAGCAAAACCCTAGTTATACCAGATGCACTCTCAAGAAGACCTGACCTCACCACCATTTTATAAGTCACAGTGACACCTGAATTCCTTAACCAGATCAAGACTGCTTATGAACAAGACTCTCTGGTTCTACAAAAGAATACCAAGAAATTCAAAGAAAAGTATACCTTCAAGAACAATCTCATGTACTATCAAGACAAGGTCTACATTTCTGCCAACCCTGAACTATGATACAAGATCCTTCATGAACATCATGACTCCTCACTAGCTGGTTATCTTGAAACTGAGAAAACCATCAAGAACATTCAATGAGACTACTACTGGTGCAATATGCTCAAGGAAATCAAGGAGTATATTCAAAGCTGCAATCTGTGCCAAAGAAATAAGTCAAGCAATCAAACACCTGCTGATCTTCTACAACTCTTGCTGATTCTGATCAAGAAGTTTGAGCAAGTCACAATGGACTTCATTGTACAACTCCCATGAACCAAATCAGCTATAATGCCATTGTTATATTTGTGGACTATCTCACTAAGATTATAATCACTGAGCCAACCACAACCAATGCCACTGCCCCTGAAATCACAAGAATCTTCTTCAAGTCTGTCTTCTGCCAATATGGACTTCTCTAAGTAATTGTTAGTGACCACAACCCCAAATTCACAAGTCATTTCTGGCAAGTACTCTTTAAGACACTTGGAACCCAAATCACTATGTCCACTGCCTTCCACCCTCAAACCAATAGACAAATTGAGTGAATGAATAGAACACTTGAATAAATGCTCAGAAACTATATGTCTTATAAGCAAGATAACTGGGACCACTACCTGACCTATGCCGAGTTTGCTTACAATAATGCAGTCTAATCATCTACTGGCCTTTCTCCTTTTTAGTTACTATATGGTCAAAATTCTGAGATCCCTGCAAGCCTAGTCTCATTCCAGCAATCCAGTCATACACAAGTCCCCACTGCTCAGAACCTTATTGACAAAATGGATTCCTTTCTCAAGATCATTACTACAAATCTGCAAAAGGCTCAACAATATCAAGCTAAGTATGCAGGTAAGAAATGATGTGATGTCAACTATACTATTGGAGATATGGTTCTACTCAAAGTCAACAATATTAAGACCCAATCTCAAGTCAACCACCAGTCAGCCAAATTCCAACCCAAGTACCTTGGACCCTTCGAGATCACTGAACAAGTCTCTACCTACTCCTACTATTTAAGTCTACTGACAACTATATATATATACCCAGTATTCCATATATCACAACTTAAGGCCTAGAACTAGTCACCCCTTTACCCTGACCGAATTTCAATGCCCTCAGCACCAGTTATAGTTGAAGACTACATCAAGTATGAAGTCAAGAAAATCTTAGACAAATAAGTCCAATACCATTGCACAGAATACCTAGTCAAGTGGATGGGCTACCCTGAATACAATGCTATCTGGGAACCCACCGCCAATCTTAAGAACTCCCAAGACCTCATTCAAGAGTTCAAGTAAAAAGAAACTCATTGACTACCTGTGAGGTTCTCCTCTTAGATAGTAGACAACATACTGTACTGATCAGGTACATTATGCATTGGGGCACTCTGAGGGATACAGCATTAGCAACAAGATCCACAGAAGAACTCTATAAATCCTACAACTAATGAGATTTGAATCAGTTCTCATCTAATCAAGATGATACTTTGGCTCTCACCCTATACAAGGATGGCCAGTCCTTACCAATGAGCTGATATATTTTATTTGTATTTTCTTTTGGTTTTATTTTTCTTATGTTGCCTTCTGAATTCAATGAGGACATTGATTCTTAAGGAGAGAGAGATGTAATATTTTAGTATAGTTTACTTCTTTTTCTTTGTCTTTTCCAGTATCTTCCATAACCTTCCAGTATCTTCCAAATGCTTAGGAATCCTTTCTTGGTGCCAAGCCTCAGCTAGAACATTCTAGTCACTACTATTTCTATTTTAGCTAGTCACAGAACTTCATAGAATATTGTGGAACTTTATTTGTCATCTTTGCTGAGAAATTTCCTCTTGGTATTTCCATTGATTTCTTAGATCTTTCTAGATTCTTCTTTCAGATCTTGTATAAATATCCTCTCTATTCTCATGAATAAAGCTTAGAATATTTTCTCCCAGAAATCACAAGATCTTCCAGAACTCCGAGTATCTCTTTGAGCTACTTTGAACTTCCTGAATCAAATCACTTCCTCAACTTAGAAACTAGAATTATTACACTACTACTAAATAAGTATAAGAATATCTTTCCAGACAAACTACCTAGTCTATCACCTTCAAGAGCTCATGACCATGAAATCAAGCTGGTATCTGATATGGCCACTCCCAAGAAGAAGATATACCATATGTCACTACTTGAAATTGAAGTAGTCAAGAAGGAACTCAATGAACTCATTGAGTGAGGAGTCATTCAGCCAAGTAAGTCACCCTTTGGCTCCCCAGTCCTATTTGTTAAGAAGAAGGATGATACCTTGTGAATGTGCATAGACTACTATATACTCAACAAGATCACTATCAAGAACCATTACCCACTACTACTTATCGATCAAATCTTTGATGCCCTCAAGAATGCAAAGTACTTCACCAAGATTGATCTCATCTCTAGGTATCACTAAATTCAAATCAAGCCAGAGGACATATCCAAGAATACCTTCATGATACCCTTTAGATTCTATGAATTTCTAGTTATGGTCTTTGGTCTCACCAATGTGCCAGCAATCTTTTAAGATCTCATGCAAACTATCTTCAAGCACCAACTCTATATCTTTGTACTCATATACATTGATGACATTCTGATCTTTAGTAGTACTGAAGAAGAATATCTTAAGCATATTGAATAAGTCCTCAAGATCCTCCATGAATACAAGCTATATGCAAAACTCAAGAAATGTGAATTCTTTAAGAATCAAGTCAAATATCTTAGATGCATTGTATCAGCCAAAAGAATTCAAGTAGACCCAAGGAAAATACAAGCCATTGAATAATGGCCTATATCAGCAAGTCTCACTGAACTTAGGTTCTTTCTTGGTCTGGCTGAATACTACTGTCAATTTGTCAAAAACTCCTCTAGTATAGCAGAATCTTTGACAAATCTCCTGCAAAAGGAACCCCACTCTGACCACTATGTTCCCTACATCTGGAACACCTTCTATCAACAAGCTTTTCAAGAACTCAAGAACTGTCTGATCCATGCACCTGTCCTTCGAAATATGGACCCAAACTCAAAGTTCACAGTTTCTACTGATGCATCTAACTTTGCAATTGGTGCAGTCATCTCTCAAGATGATGATCAAGGACACAGACCTATTGCCTTCAAGTTAAGGAAATTGTCTCCTGCAGAACAAAAGCTAGCCACTCATAAAAAGGAACTCCTAGCAATCATTCATGCCCTCAAGACCTGGTGATACTACCTAGAAGGAGTTGAGTTCAATGTGATTACTAATCACAAGTTCTTTCAGTACATCAATACCCAACTAACTCTTTCCTGTCAACAAGCCAAGTAGAGTCAGTTACTTCAGACCTTTACCCCAAACATCATCTATAAGCCTGGCAAAACCCTAGTTATACTAGATGCACTCTTAAGAAGGCCCAACCTCACTACCATTTTACAAGTCACCATAACATCTGAATTCTGATCAAGACAGCATATGAACAAGACTCTCTGGTTCTACAAAAAGATACTAAGGATTTCAAGGAGAAGTACACCTTCAAGGACAACCTCATATACTATTAAGACAAGGTCTATATTCCTGCCAGCTCTAAACTATAGTATAAGATCCTTCACGAATATCATGACTCCCCACTAGCTGGTCACCTTGGAACTGAGAAGACCATCAAGAACATTCAGTAAGACTACTACTGATCCAACATGCTTAAGGAAATCAAGAAGTATATTCAAAGTTGTAATCTTTGCTAAAGAAATAAGTCAAGCAATCAAATACCTACCAGTCTTCTACAACCATTGCCAATTCTGATCAAGAAGTTTGAGCAAGTCATAATGGACTTCATTGTATAACTTCTACAAACCAAATTAGGCTATGATACCATTGTTATGTTTGTGGACCATCTTACTAAGATTATAATTGCTAAGCTAACCACAACCAATATTATTACCCTTAAAATCACAAGAATCTTCTTCAAGTCTGTTTTCCATCAATATGGACTTCTCTGAGTAATTGTCAGTGACTGTAACCCCAAATTCACAAGTCACTTCTGGCAAGCACTCTTCAAGACTCTTGGAACTCAAATTGCTATATCCACTGCCTTCTACCCTCAAACTGATGGACAAACTGAGTGAATGAACAAAATACTTAAACAAATGCTCAGAAACTACATGTCTTATGAGCAAGATGATTAAGACCACTACCTGACCTATGCTGAGTTTGCCTATAACAATACTGTCCAATCATCTACTGGTCTTTTCCTTTTTCAACTACTATATAGTCAAAATTTCAAGACCTGTGCAAACCTAGTCTCATTTCAGCAATCCAGTTACAACAAGTCCCCACTGCTCAGAATCTTATCAATAAGATGGATTCTCTTCTCAAAATTACTACTATGAATCTACAAAAGGCTCAATAATATTAAGCTAAGTATACAGATAAGAAATGATGAGATATCACTATACTATTGGAGACATAGTTCTACTCAAAGCCAACAACATCAAGGCCTAATCTCAAGTCAACTACCAGTCAGCTAAATTCTAACCCAAGTACCTTGGACCCTTTGAGATCACTGAACAAGTCTCTACCTACTCTTACTATCTCAGTCTACCAATAACTATATATATACATCCAGTATTCTATATATTACAACTTAAGGCCTAGAACTAGTTACCTCCTTACCCTGGCCAAATTCTGATGCCCTCAGTATCAGTTATGATTGAAGACTACATCGAGTATGAAGTTGAGAAAATCTTAGACAAACAAGTCTGATACTATCACATAGAATACCTAGTTAAGTGGATAGGTTATCCTGAATATGGTGCTATCTGAGAATCCACCACCAATCTCAAGAACTCCTAAGACCTCATTCAAGAGTTTGAGCAAAAAGAAACTCATTGACTACCCATGAGGTTCTCCTCTTGGATAGTAGATGACATACTGTACTATCAGGTATATTATGCATTAGAGCACTCTAAGAGATACAGCATCAGCAACAAGATTCACAGAAGAACTCTGCAAAGTCTACAACCAATGAGGTTTGAACTAGTTCTCATCTAATCAAGATGATACTTTGGCCTTTACCTTATACAAGGATGGTTAGTCCTTGCCAATAAGCTGATATATTTTATTTGTATTTCCTTTTAGTTTTATTTTCTTATATTACCTTCTGAATTCAATGAGAATATTGATTTTTAAGGAGGAAGAGATATAATATTTTAGT
>RQIL01044968.1:0-14367 GCA_003951145.1 Jimgerdemannia lactiflua | reverse complement strand
TAAACATTTCATTTGTCCTCATAAAACATCAGTAGCCCCAGTCCTCTCCTTGCTACCTCACCCCCATGCTCAACCTCCCCCCCACCCCAACTCTCTCAAATACTACCTCATTGCCAATCACCTATACTTGACTCTCACTCTTGCTATATATGACCTCCACTAGCTTCCTATGGTGCCCCTCTCCAGAGCCCCATCCCCTCTACCAATCTGTCAATATATCTTTCATCAACCACTGCCATCTCACTATCTTTTCTCCCAGAGTCAGCTTCCTCCCCTCTTCAAAAACTGCTAACCAGTGACCTACCAATTCTACCCACATAGCAATAATCCACTCTAGGGTGAGCCACTCATTTCCTACCATGCCAAGCACTCTTGCCCAAAGTACATCCCATCTCCTCTACTCATGCTCCCTATTTACACTACTTAGACACTGCTCCACCTAGTGCTCCTAAATGAATTGAATCAATTCAAATCAAATCAAATTGAGGGTCATTCAAATCGAATCAAATCAAATTTGAATTAAATTGAGGTCCAATTCAAAACCTATTTTTAGAAATGTAATAACTCGACTAATACACATTAAAATTTAATGATCTTTAGCTTGTTAGATTCTCCTATATAAGGGAATCTAATAAGCTAAAGATCATTGAATTTGGATGTGTATTCATCGAGTTATTCAATTTCTAAAAATAGAGTTCAAATTGTTCTTCAAATCGAATTGGACCTCAATTCGAATTGATTTGAATTGAATTGGGCCTCAATTCGATTTAAAGTTTTTGAATCAAATTGAATTTAGGTTCAATTCAATTCAATTTGATTCATTGGGAGCACTAGCTCCACCTCTCTCCAAAAATCTGCCAATACTATACACTCCCCTAGCCAATGCTCAGAGGTCTGCACCACTCTTCCAGCCTGCCCAACCCTCAAGCACTCCTCACACTCAAAGTCTCCTCTCACTACCAAATGGCCAGTCCTATAGTTCCACATCACATTTCGCCTCATTACTCTCCACCACATCACCCAGAGCTTTGGGGGGACCCACTTCTTCACCTCTGCCTCCCAAGCCCATAGGCCTGACCAATCCCACTCCTCTCTGATCCCGACACCCTACCACCCTACTGGCCAGAGATCCAGACCAAAGCCCTGTTGACTCCACTCTTTCTTCAAGGTGGAAATTGGTTACTAGTGACCCTCCTAGCAACAGCTTGTACCACTGCTACATCTCTGGACCCCAGTGTTTCTCTGCCACATTTCCCTCCCTTCAAAGTCCAATCCAATGTCCTCCTTCAATCACTCTCCACCAGAATCCTCAATACCTAAGCCTCCTACTACTGCTACATCTGACCACCTCCAATAAGTCTCCAGATGACCCCCTGGGGACATATCTTGCTTCCCACACCTTTTGCATCAGGGGAATCCACCCTCCCCCTCTCAGCACTGCTGCTTTTTGAAGCCACTAAGCTTACAGACAATGGAGCTTCTTGGTAAAGTCCACTAGTCCAAGGCCACCATGCTCCACAAGTAGAGCAAGAATCTCCCAGCTAATCTGACTTTACCTCAGCCCAGATCCAATTCTTTGCAAGCTTAAGCAATCTCTTCACTACCCAAGCCGGAAAGTCCAAATGGTTTGCCAGGTACCATAGTTTTGGCATCCAGTAGACATTCAGAATCATCACCCATCCTGCCAGGGAGATATGATACCTCCCCTAGCTTTTTAATGAATTTTCCCAAGCTTGCAACTTCCCCTCCCACCAGACTTTCAGCAGCACTGACCCATATACTGAGAGGAAGATGCCCAAGTATCTGACTGCCTCTCCTGCTGGTACCATAGTTCCAATAATGTTGCCCACAATAATTCCATTCTCAAGCACCATTGTCTCACACTTGTACCAGTTCAGCTTCTGGCCTGAGCATCTTTCATACCAGCCAACTGTCTTCTTGAGCTCCCCCACATCTTGGACAGAGCCCAGACCAACCACCATTTCATCTGCAAAGGCACCCACCTTCCAGGTCACCCCTAATACCATTAACCCTCCAATCTGCCTCCTAATCCTATCCAGAAGTGGTTCCAGTGACAGAGCATACAGAATAGGGGAGAGAGGGTCCCCTTGCAGCACTCCTCTCCCTAGTGAAAATGGAACTCCTTGGTGGCCATTCACCATTATGGCCACTCTGCTTCTCTCCAGCATCTGTATGATGGCCCACCCCAATCTCCCTGGGATTCCAATTCTTGCCAAGATCTTCTCCAACCACATATGGCACACCCTGTCATATGCCTTCTCTTGATCCAAGAAGACCAGCCTTCCATCCACTCCTGCAGCTCTTACCCCCTCAATAATCCCATGTACCCATGCTATGCTATCCCTAATCAGCCTCTCCCCAATAAGCTACACTATTCCTCTCCCAGAGCTTGCTGTGCCACTGCCTGTAAATGTGCCACCAGTATCTTCATTACAAACTTTCTGTCCATATTCAGAAGCATGATAGGTCTCCAGTTCTTCCAGTCCTCTCTCAGCCCCTTATCCTTATAGAGGAGTGTCACTAATCCTAACTCCTATCCCCTTAACCATTTCCCTGAGTCAATCACAGCTCCACACATCTCCTTCATCTCCCTGAGCACTCCTTTAATGTCCACAATTTTCTTCCAGAAATCCCATGGCAGACTATCCTCTCCTGGCACTGTTTCATTCTTTGTAGCTGACAGCACTCTCAAGATTTCTTCCTCCTGGATGGGGTGGGTCAGATCTCCTAAACCCTCAGCTGTTGGTGGGGTCCACTCCTCCAAGAATCTTTGTATAGTCTTTCCATCTTCCCCTCCCTCCTCCTTACTCCACAGATTGCCCCATCTCCTCTAGAGTGAATCCAGAATACCTTACACCCCTGTCACTATTTTGCCATCTTCTTCTATAATTCCTTCCCACCTCTGCCATACCTTGCATGCTCTTAGAAGCCTGGTAAGATACTTCATGGACCTTTCTCCTTCCTCCAGCCCTTGCCACTTCAGTCATGCTATCATTTCTTGAACCTGTAGCTCCTCTTCCTCCCTTAAGATGGCCTTTAGCTCTTCAATTTCCATCTTCACTCTCTCTACTTTCCACTCTTCACCTTCCTCCTCAGCACCCTCATGGCAACCAGCAGACACCAACAGGAGGCCCTCCAGTTGGCATGAGATTTCCATCATCCACTTTCTTTGATGTCTCCCCTTCACTCTACCCACTTCCCCCCAAAACACCTGAGCAGCAGCCTTCAACTTCAGCCACCAATCCCCTACAGCCATGCCTTCCTTCCTCCAACCTGAAATATTATCTGCCACCTCTGCCCTTCATTGTTCCCACACCTCTTTATCTTTCAACAAAGCACAGTTAAGTAGCCAATGTCCAGGCCCATCCCCACTCCCCCCAAATGTTCTCCACTCCACCACCCTCCAGTGATCAGACCAGGGGCACCACATCACCTCCAATTCCTTCCAGACATTTCTCTCCCAACAGTCAGCCAAGAGAATCCAGTCAATCCATGTTCCCAGCCCATACATCCAGTGGGTAAAGACTGTCCTATTTCCCCACTTCTGGTGCCCTGCATCTCCTAAAGCACTCAGTCTCTCCATCTCCTCCCATCTATCCAGCCCCCCACTTCTACCTGTCTCAGCTAGTCCACCATCAGAGTGATCCATAGTGGCATCTCTAACCATATTAAAGTCCTCTCCAAGTATGTCAACTCCAGCCTCCACCAAGGTTCCACTGTCAAACAACCCCTCTATCCAAGTTACTCTCACTCCTCTTTCTGCTGGACAATAGTAAGAGCCCACCACTACTGGCCCTCACTCTGGCCTCACCCATAATCCCCACAACAAGCAATCTCCCCACCCTCCAATGTCTCTCAGTTCCCCTTTGCCTTTCCTTATCAGAATTCCAACCTTTCCTTGCCATTCTGCTACCCCTCCCCATTCTCTTGACCAGTTTAACTTGTCTACCTCATCTTCACATCTAACATTTGGAAGTAGAAAAACATCTGCTTCCAATTCCTTAAGCCATGCAAAAATGTTTCAACGTCTCCCTGATCCCCTCAGGTCATAGACATTTAATGAAAAAATATTGGTTGTACTGTTCATATTGAATAATATTCAGGTTGAAGTTTCACTCTAAATCTCCATATCCTGGTCCATCCTTGACAGATCCAACTCTCTCTTAGCTTCCAGCTTGGCTTTCTTCCTAGTCTCCAACTCTACTAAGATTTCCTGCACTACCACTGTGTCCTTCACTTCCATCATCTTACAATAGTCCTCACATGCATTCTCCCACAACTCTGCCCCATTCTAGGTTTTCCCACCATCCTCCTCACCCTCTCCTTCAGCTCTGCCTCCCAAACTGTATCCACATCATACCCTTCATCCTCCAACAGTCTTGCCAAGCATTCCACCATTAGCTTCCCCACAACTCCAACCCCATACAAGATATCACTCCAGGCCTTCTCACTCAACAGTTGGAAGTCCACCTCCTCCAACTCCTCCTCAGCCAATTCTGTCACCATCCTGCACATCCAAGGCCCTTCTCCCATACACTCTCCTCCAGGAGTTACTGATATTTTTCCTCTGTCTTGCCCTCCACTCAACCCAGTACTGGCTGACTAGTCCCACTCCTCATCAGATGCATCCACCAGGTCTTCTCCAGTTACCCCAACTATCTGTCCCCCCTGGGAGATATCTGGAACTCCAAATCTAACATTCTTTGTACCTTTCATCATGACATCCTCAATATCCTTCACCCCAGCTCCAGAGGCTCCATTGGTATCTATTGGCAACTTGACTCCCTTGCCCTTACTGGCCTCTCTCTCTGGCACCCAGTCCTCCAAGAAAGACTCTTCTATCTCTACTTGCAGTCTCCTTTGAGAAGCATGCTCTGAAGACTGCGAGCCCCCTGACCCATTCTGCCCAATCCCCACTGCCATCCTCTCACTAGGCCCTCTATTTGCATCACCTGTCATGAGCCCTGTAAGGAGTTCCTGCTGTTACCTCCTCATCTAAGCCCTTTTCCAAATCACCTTGTCCACCCAGATCTTCTTCTCATTGACTTCTACCATCATTGTTGCTTTCTCATAGGCATGCCACACTCTCTCCCTCCACTCGACCACCCCATCCAACTCTCAAAGCATTGTCAGCAAGTCTTCCTCCTCCTCCTCAGTATCCTTTGACCCTAGACACCTTGTACTTGAAGAGCTCTCACTTTATCACCCTTGGCCAGTCACTTCCTTTCCCCATTACCTCCTTCCCTGTCACTCTCAGGCACACTTTCACATCCCCAGTCCTGAAGGAGGTCCTCTCTCATAATTGAAAGCCAATATCAATAACTTTTCCATACTCTCTCATCACCCTTCCCACCTGGTACTTCGTCTCCTCCATTGAAACTGTGGGGACTCCCTGGACATGTATGTAATGGAATACATTAGTAAGGTTGACTTTAGATAGTAGGCAGCCCTGGCCAAAGCACCAAATAAGGTCTAATCCATCATTGAAACATACATAAGATATGTGAAACACATCCATATCAATACCAGCATTGATGGAGGGGCCATGTTGAGGCCAGGAGAGGTTGTGGATATGTTGTCATTTGGATGATAAATTCTTCTTAGTAACTGTACCCAGGGGTGAGGAGCAGAATAAGAGAAATGGTGGAGTTGAGAATAGACCACATATATGACCTGCTGCTATCTCTCAAGCAATGTTCATAGAGACTGCCTCAGTAGGAGCAATTGCAGATTGGTGATTAAAGCCAATATGATGACATTAAGTACTGTTGAATAGTGCTCCCAATAAATTGAATTGAATCAAATTAGACCTAAATTCAATTTGATTTGAAAACTTCGAATTGAATTGAGGCCCAATTCAATTCAAATCAATTTGAATTGAGGTCCAATTCGATTCAACATCTGATTCGAACTCTATTTTTAGAAATTTAATAACTCAATAAATATATATCCAAATTCAATGATCTTTAGCTTGTAAGATTCCTCTTTTATAGGGGAATCTAGCAAGCTAAAGATCATTAAATTTGGACATATATTCATTGAGTTAGTATATTTCTAAAAATAGGTTTCAAATTGGACCTCAATTCAATTCAAATTCGATTCAATTTGATTCAAATAACTTTCAATTCAATTCAATTTGAATTGATTCAATTTGTTTGGGAGCACTACTGTCAAAGCCTATGAGAACACTTTGAGAGATGGCATTGATGGCAGCATGGGCAAGGTCCTGGGCTGGGTATGTAGTAAGAGCTCATGACTAGACAGATGGCTGAAGGGCAGTGGTGAGTGAAGGGAAGTGAGTCTGGATTTTGGAGGAAGTGGTGTCGAGAGGCTTGGAGAGGGGGTGATGGAGAAAGGTGTTTGGAGCCAGTTGGAAATGGGTATTGCTGGTGGGTTTTGCATGGTCAGGGGCAAGTTCCTAGGGTTATTTCAAAGGATTGTTAGGGCAGTCCATCCAGGGGTAGTGTAATGTGCCTGGCTCAATAGATGCAAATTACAAGGTTGGGCGGCTGTGTAGATCAGCTTGAGCCTCCAGTTATTTTATCAAAAAGTAACAAAATGTTCAGGTATTGTATTATAGGTATACTGGTGTCAAGTGGTATAATATTTAACAGCTGGAGACTTCTGTGTGTGATTTCCTAATTTGGCAGCATTCTTGGGTTGTGCATGTGAATGGTTTTTCTTCTAGAGTTGCAGATGATCTCTGCATAATGGTGGATAATTTTGTATGACCCGGGTGGTCAGATTTCTCAAATATGACAGATTTCCTTAAAAGAGTGGGCTCTCTGGGAATCAGTAATCAGGTTTTCTTTTTGGCGGATTTCCTTAAGAGTGTGGGTTCTGGATACTGGTTGCTGATATGGCAGTGAACTTGAATGCTAATCGAGAGACTGGCGATTGGTTTTCCTTAATCAATGCAGATTTCTTAGAGCAATGCAGATTCTTTGAATAATGCAGTTAAGTAAATGATGCAGGTTGTGGAGAAATGATGCAGATGAATGATGCTGATCAGCAGAATGCAGTGGATTGGCTGACTTCTTAAATGGTGGCTTATTCTTTAAGCAGCAGACTTGAATAAATATGGATCAGCAGACTTAAACTGGTGGATTTCTTCAGACTTATCTGGTAAGTGAATCAAAACTTCTTTGTATCAGAAAGTGGACCAGAGTGGAAATGAACAAGACTTACAATCTCCTAGAAGAGGCTCTAGAGTGGGTGTTTCTCCTAAGTATTGCAATTCAATCTATAGAATCAAGTGGCTTTTGGCAGGCATATCTCTCAAAGTGTTGTAGGCAGACTTATCTTTTGCTTTGGATTCAATTTTGGACTGAGGTTTATTCACTCTTGTCTCTGGGGTATTTTATATATTGCAGTTGCTCCCTTGGTTGCTATCTGGCTAATTATAGAGTACTATTTATAGTGTGTTTGGGCAGACAGCCACTGTCCAGTGGACAGCCACTGTCCACATTATTCCCTTCCTTAGTTATCTAGTTATTTATACAATTTCCACAGCAATGGTTGCTGTGCTGGTTACCATGCTATGCTAAGTGTTCATGTCATCTAGTTTATTTACATCATCTGACTGTTCATATCATCTGGCTTGTTCATGTCATCTGGCTATTCATGTCATCTGGCTTATTTGTATCTTCTGGCAATAATCTGGGTGGTACATTTTTGTGGTCTGTTACATCAGCCCCAACTAAAGAATAGTTTGTCCCAGACTGTCCTTTAGTCATCATTCCAGTATACATAAGCATTTCTGTATCTATACCTGTGCCATCATCTTCTGTGTCTGGGTCACTCCATCCTAATTCTGGATCTTTTTCTTGTCCTTTGGGAAACAGGAAGTCTACTTATTGGAGAGTGCTCTGGAAGGTGGTCTTGTTCATCTGGTGGATATCATTGAGATAGAAGTGGGACTGTACTAGGGCTTCAAAATTTTGTTTGTATAGAGTATAGATTTGTTTGGCAGTTCTTGCTTCTCGGTAGGTTATGCCAGCTAGTCCTCCAATGTATGGCTGTTCTTGTAACAGTTGTCCAATATTGTAGAAGGCTTGTTGGTGGTGGATCTGAAGCAATCTCTGGGCAATGGCAAGATTCTCTTGATGCTTCTGAATCAATTGTATTGGAGCTCCTTCAAGTTGGCAGAACTGGGGCAAGGGAATTTGTAGGGCTTGGAAGGAACTAAAAATAAGGGTCTGGAGGCGCTGGTCTATCCTCTGAGTCATGGTTTGTGCAGGTATATTTTGAGTTAGTTGATGTGAACTAGAGTTCACAAGACACGTCCATTCATGCTTCTTATATATATGCTGGTTCCTCTGATGTTGTGTATAAGGTATAGTCCTTCCCATTTTGGTTTCAGTTTGGCAGCAAAGTTTGTCTCAATTATGCTTCTCCAAACTAGGACTTGATCTCCAATCTTGATCTTCTGATCCTTCTGCTTCTGGTCATAATACTTTTTTTGTCTTTCCTGGGCCTTGATAATCTGGTTTCAGGCATCTTTTCACAGCTGATCTCCTTTTTCAAGAAGCTTTCCAAGATTCTCATGGTCAGCAGTTCTGGTCTTCTTAGCAAACATTATTTCAAAGAGCTTTTGTTTGGTTGAGGCAGCAGGGGTGTTTCAGATTTCCCACAGCATTTCAGATAAGCAGAGATCCCAATTGGTAGGATTAACCTTGGCAAGTCCTTTCTTGATGATCTGGTTCATTCTTTTGATTATTCCTTTGGTTTGTGAGTGGTAAGAGGGGGTTCTTTTCAGGTAGATCTCATGAATTCATGCATAACTTGAGATTATGTTATATACAAATTCAGTTCCTTGCTCAGAGATAAGTTCTTCAGGGGGTCTATATCAGTGGGTGAGGTCATGAAGGTGTCTGACAATGGCCAGAGCATCTGCAATCTCCATGGGGTATGCTTTGGGCCATTTGGTCAGACATTCAACAAATACTAGAATATATCTGTTTTGTTTTGGCATTACTGGCAGGGGTCCAATTACATCTACTCCCCATCTTTGAAAGATGTAAATGAGTGGGGGAATCAGTTGTAGAGGGGCTTGATAGTTCTTCTTTCCTTGATACTTCTGGCAGATGTCACATTTTTGGATGATGTCTTGGACTTGTGCTCTGAGGTGGGGCCAATATTGATATTGTTCTTGATCTATATCTTCTGTACTTATCTGTCCTTGGTGGGCTTTCTGATATTCTTGTCAGATGAGATTTTCTTACTCCTTGATGGTTATGGGAACTTCTTTGAGGGTGCAGTTCCAAGGTACACCCTTCCTTTGGTTCATTGGATCATATGGGAGAGAATATCGACATTGTTGTGAGTTCTTTCTGCTTTGTGGATGATGTTGATTTCATAATCTTGGAGAATAAAATCCATTGGGCAAGGATTCCAGTGGAGTCTTTTCAGTACAATAAGCATTTGAGAGCTGTATGGTCTGTAATCAGGGTGAACTTTCTTCCAATAAGGTAATGTTTGAATAAGGTGACTGCCCATATGACTGCAAGGCATTCCAATTTGGTGCTCCCATAGTTGGTCTGCTGTTTGTTGGTGGCTCTGCTTATATAAGCTATCACATGGTGCTGTTTGTCAGGTCCTTCTTATGCAAGGATTGCTCTGAGGCCATTCTTGAATGCATCAGTGTATAGAATGAAAGATTTCTGTAGATTTGGTTGGACTAGGATAGGTGCTGAGGTCAGGCAGTATTGTAATTTTCGGAAGGCTTCTTCTTGTGGTTCTTTCCATTGGAATAGTACTTCTTTCTTCAGTAAGGTTCAGATTGGGGTAGAGATTTTGGCAAATCCCTTAATAAATTTTCTGTAGTAGGATGCAAGCATGAGGAAGGATAGGGCTTCCTTTGGGGTCTTGGAGATAGAAAAGTTGTTGAATTTTTCAATCTTCTTGGGGTCTGCATGTATTCCATCTTTAGAAACTATAAATCCAAGGAATTCAAGATTCTGTTTGCCAAAGTAGCACTTCTTTGAGTTGAGTCTCAGGTGGTTTTGTCAGGTGAGTTTGAAAAACTCTTCAAGGTCTTGCAAGTGGTCATCAAAATTTGCTGAGTAGATGTTGGAATCATCCATATAGACAATCAGACAGTAGGGAATGAGAGGGGCATATACTGAGTTCATTATTTGCTGGAAGGTTGGGGGTGCATTGCAGAGTCCAAAAGGCATTCAGAGATACTCAAACAATTTTCCTAGAGTGAGAAAAGCTGTCTTTTAAATGTCTTTGATATCTATTGATATCTCATGGAATCCTGCAAATAGATCTATACTGCTGAAGTATCTTGCATTTTATAGCTGGTCCAGAAGGTCATCAATTTGGGGCAAGGGGTATGCATCTTTTTCGGTTACTGTGTTGAGTTTCCTGAAGTCTACAACAAGTCTCCATCCTCCTTTCTTTGGTACAATAAGTATAAGGCTGGCCCAAGGGCTGGTAGAGGGTTGGATGACTCCATTGTCTAAGAGTTTCTGTATGTATTCTTTTTTAAATGTCCTCAAGTGGTGAGATATCCTATATGGTTTCTGTTGGATGGGTTTTGTATTTCCTGTATTTATAATGTGGTGGTATGATGGGTTATATGGTAGGTTGTCATAGTCTGTGGTGAAGATGTCCTGATATTTATGAAGGAGTTCAGTCAATTGTTTTTGTTGCTGAGGGGTCAATTCTTCTCCAATGTTTGTGGAAGGCTTCACTTTCTCCTGGGTCGCAGAGGGGCCATTCCTTTCTTCTGTGACCTTTTGCCATTTCTCTATAAGTTTAATTCATAAACTTCTCTGTGTATTCAGTTGAGATAAGGCACAAGGTGTCCAATGATGGTTTCTTTTGGTAAGATGATATTGTCCCAGCTTGTGTTTGTTACTTGGGAGTGTACTGGATTCATTTTGTCAGGAAATGTGTACCCTTCTATGTGCAGGTTTCAGATTTCTTCATTGGGTTCGAAGAAGAGATTTCTGGGGTCTAGTGGTGCAAAGATTTCAATTGTGGTCTGCTCTCCTGATTCAAGGATGAGGTTTTTGTGAAGCTTCACTGGTTGGTGGAAAACTTGCTGAGGGGCATTTGCTTTGAATTGGCTGACCTGAAGGAGATGTACTTTCTTCTTATCTGAGCTTCCAAATCCTTTGGTTTGTCTGGTTTCTTGAGTGAGCTTGGGTACTTCTTGCAGGTGAGAAGTCTTGTATTCAAGAAAGACTGCCTGTGTAACTTTGTCTCCTTTGTTAATTTGAATCTATTCACCACTTCCATTTCTTAAGATGACCTTGATTTCACCTGTATATCCTGGATCAATGGTTCCTCCTTCAGTAGAGAGTCCTTCAAGGGCTAGACCAGACCTTGAGGTCAACTGGATGTAAGTTCCTTTTGGTGGTTGTATGGCAATACCAGTTCTGATGAGCTTTGTACTTTCAGGGCTCATAGTGGTGTCATAAAGACTGCTGAGATCATAGCCAACATCTTCTTGGTGTGCCTTTTTCAGTGGAATTGCATTGAGATGAAGCAGAGTGAACTATGCAATATTCTTACCAAGTGTATGCTGTCCATGGGCTGAGGCTCCTGTGGCTTCCGATCTCCAACCTCTGATGTCTAAGTGTGGCCATCTTACTTCAGTAGAGGGGTCTCAAAGATAATTGATTCCTCTTTTTCCAGTGAGATCCAGGGCTTTCATGAAATTGATAGCATCATCTTTCCATCCTTGGTGAGTTGTATGACAAATGAGAGCCAGGATATCTTCTCTTAGATCATATATCTTAAGGACCTTCTTTTTAGGCTTCTTCTTCTTCTCCTTTTGAAACTTTGCTTGGTCATCTCCTCTTTTGAGTGTGTGTACAATTACATCCTTGCTGAGATAGATCTTTTCATGTTGACAAGGCCAGCATCTTGGGTGCTTTCCATGATGGCAATATCCCATGGCTTGGAAGTGCTTCTTTCTTTCTTCGATTTCTCTTTACTTTGGGAATCTGCATCCAGTCACATCATACTTTGGTGGGAGGGTAGACAGGGGTTTCACTTCTGTCTGAGTATAGAATCCTACCCCATTTCTTCTCTTTGTAAGTATGGTGACTGATTCTTGAAATGAGGTTTCTTCTGCAATGATTTTTGGAGATTTCAGTTTGAAGGGCTGTCTGGCTTGCTGGTCTAATATGTGGCATTGATAGCAGTAATCTCTTAGTGAGTGGAAAATGACTTGATGGGGGCATCTGCCCATTTTGACTCAAAAAATTGACTAGGGGGACAGGAGTTAGGACTAGTGACACTCCTTTATAAGAATAAGGGGCTGAGAGAGAATTGGAAGAACTGGCAATCTATCATGCTTCTGGATATGGATAGGAAGTTGATAATGAAGTACTGGTGGCGCAACTACAGGCAGTGGTACAGCAAGTTCTGGGGGAGGAACAGCAGGGCTTCATTGGTAGACAACTGATTAGGGATGGAACAGCATGGGTGCATAGCATCATTGAAGGGGCGAGGGCAGCAGGGGTGGATGGAAGGTTGGTCTTTTTGGATCAAGAGAAGGCATATGACACAGTGTGATGGGTGTGGTTGGCGAAGGTTTTGGATAGAATTGGAGTCCCAAGGAGATTAGGGTGGGCCATAGTGCAGATGCTGAAGGAGAGCAAGGCTGCCATAATGGTGAATGGCCATCAGGGGGTTCCATTCTCACTGGGGAGAGGAGTGCCACAAGGGGACCCATTGTCCCCTATTCTGTATGCTCTGTCATTGGAACCACTTCTGGATTGAATTAGGAGGCAGATTGGTGGGTTGATAGTATTAGAGGTGACCTGGAAGGTGGGCACCTTTGTGGATGACATAGTGGTTGGGCTGGGCTCAGTCCAAGATGTGGGGGAGCTCAAGGAGACAGTTGGCTAGTATGAAGGATGCTCAGGCCAGAAGCTGAACTAGTACAAGTGTGAGATGATGGTGCTAGGGAATGGAATCATTGGTGGTAATATCATAGAAAAAGTGGTACCAGCAGGAGAGACAGTCTGATACTTGGGCATCTTCCTCTCTGTATATGGGTCGGTGCTGCTGAAGGCTTGGTGGGAAGGGAAGGTGCAAGCTTGGGGGGAGGCACTAAAAAGCTGGGGGGGGCAGCATATCTCCTTAGTGGGCTGGGTGATGATTCTGAATGTCTACTGAATGCTGAAGCTTTGGTACCTAGTGTATCACTTAGACTTCCCAGCCTGGGTGGTGAAGAGATTCCTTAGGCTGGTAAAGGATTGGATCTGGGCTGGGAGGAGGAGTCAAATTAGCTGGGAGATTCTAGTGCTATCAGTGGAGCATAGTGGTCTGGGACTAGTGGACTTTCCTAAGAAGTTCTACTGCCTGTGAGCATGGTGGCTCCAAAGAGCAGCAGTACTGAGAGGGGGAGGGTGGGTGCCCCTAATGCAAAAGGTGTGGGAAGCAAGATATGCCCCCAGAGGATCATCTGGGGACCTTTTGAAGGTGGTCAGATGTGGTGATAGTAGGAGGCTCAGGTTTCGAGGTTTCTGGTGGGGGGTGATTGAGAGAGGTCATCAGATTGGACTTCAATGGAAGGGGAATGTGGAGAAGGAGAACTGGGGGTTGGGGATGTTGCAGTGGCATAAGTTGCTACTAGGAGGGTCACTGGTAATCATTTTCTGCCTTGGTGATGGAGTGGAGAGCCAACAGGGCTTTGGTCTGGACTGATGGCCAGTTGGGTGGCAGGGGGTTGGGATTGGAGAGGAGTGGGATTAGTCTGGACTATGGGCTTGGAGGGCAGAGATGAAGAAGTGGATCCTCCCAAAGCTCTGGGTGGTGAGGTGGAGGGTGATGAGGCAAAATGTAATACTGAATTATAGGACTGGGCACCTGGTGGCCAGAGGGGACTTTGAGTGTGAGGAGTGCTTGGGGGTTGGGCAGGCTGGTGGGGTGGTGCAGACCCCAGAGTATTGGCTAGGAGAGTGCGAGGTGTTGGAGGACTTTTGGAGGGAGGTGGGGCAGTGTATGGGTAGGGTAAATAGGGAGCATGAGCTGAGAAGATGGGATGTACTTAGGGAAAGGGTGCTAGATGTAGTAGGCAATGAGTGGCTCACACTGGGGTGGGTCATCACAGTGTGGGTAGGGCACTGGTTGGCAGTATTCAAGGACAGAAAGAAGTTAATGCTGGGGGAAAAGATGGGGAGGTGGTGGTGATTGATGAAAGACATACTGACAGGATGGCAGAGGGGCTGGGGCTCTGGGGAGGGGAGCCAAAGGAATCTAGTTGATGTCATATATAGTAAGAGTGAGGGATGAGTGTGGGTGATCAGCAATGAGATAGTGTTTGAGAGAGTGGGGGTGGGGGGGAGAGTGAGTGTGAGAGTAGGATAGTATGGTGTAGGT
>RQIL01044957.1:0-14369 GCA_003951145.1 Jimgerdemannia lactiflua | reverse complement strand
TTGGGGGGACTTTGGGGGGGGGGACCTTGTGGATATCTGGCAGTCCAATATCATTTGGTATACAAATGTCACCTTCTGGGCCAGGTTCAGGGGTATTGGGGTAGATCATATAGCCAGAGCAATTTCAGGGATGAATGCAATGCTAAATTGAACATTCAATAATACTACATATTGAATTACGTCTTTATTTTCATTGATTATCGATTGACACAAAACAAATTAAACTGAGGAATGGAAAATAATTCAATGCGGCCGAATCCAAAGTAAAGAAAATAAAGGGCATAAAAAATAAAAATATGTAAAATAATAAAAAAAAAAACATAAATAGAAGGAAGGACGGGATGGACTGACATCCCGGTTCTGACAGAAATCAGTTCCGACGGGACGACAGGACATTTACGTCGGGAATGACGAAAACAACGGGGACGACCGAAAAATGATGCGGTGACGATGACTCAACGTCCGGTCTCAAACGGACGACAGGGCGACGGGATGTCAATGATAGGAACGATGGGGACGATTGGACGCCAGGTCTCGACGGGTCGACAGGAAGACAGGACATCCACGACGGGACAATGGCACGACGGGACGTCCAAGACGGGGACAACAAGACAACGGGACGGGACGTCCCGATCTCATTTATGGCCCTTTGAATGACGATGGACCGATGATTGAATGTAGACAATATGTCGATCGGAATATCCCGGTCTCTTCCTGATGTCCTCCCGTTAGAAGCATTAATAACGCCGCGTTGCCCAATTACCATTGCCGGAGAGCCAGTGCGTTCAACTAATTGGACACACGAGGTCTCCAACATACCATTGTGATTCGGCTTAGTCAGAGTCTCGTTCCGCTTCGAAGCCCTGTCAATAACATTTCTCATCGGGCTGTCAATGTTTTTAGCTAAAGATGAACAGAGGATGGATAAGCAAATACACATAGGTGGTAAGCAAGTACCCATACGACAACAATTTCTATAATTTCAACATACCATTGGGATTTGGGATAGTAAAAGTATTGTTCCGCTTCAAAGCCTCCTCTATATAATGTTTCATCGCGTCGATGACGTCGTTGCCTAAAGATCACCAGAATGGATAAGTACAGCAGTTCATGGAGTTCAATTATACCCTTATTTCCATAAAAAATGATACCCATAAGTCGGCTGGATGGAAGCAAATAGTCAAACACATACCTTCGAGATTCAGCTCGATTAGGGTCGTGCGCCTCGAAGACCCGGTCAATGTAGAACAACCCGCCCTGCCAATTCCATTATCTAAACAAATTTGCACAGATCAGCTGGATCGAACCACTCACATTCAAACAGTCATATACCGCTTTCTGTCATACCTTTGAGATTCAAATGCGTAAGGGTCTTGTTCTGCATTAGAGACCCGTTCAGGAAACGGGCACCCTCATTGCCAATTCCGTTACCTAATTGAATGCGCAGAGGTTAGCTGGATCGAATCACCAACATTCAAACAGTCTCACACTGATTACCAACATACCTTCGAGATTGAGCCGGGTAAGAGACTTATTCTTTTTCAGAGACTCGGCAAGAGCTCGGGCACCCTTAGCATTGAGATTATTCCCTGAAAATAGCATAAATATGAACACAATAACTGGATCGAATTATTCACATTCAAACAATCACACTGCATTCTGACATACCAGAGAGATTAAGCTGGGTAATGGTTGTGTTTATCTTCAGAGTCATGGCCAGAGCACGGGCACCATCATCACCAAGGTTATTCCCTGAAAAATGCACAAATATGCAAATGTCGACTAAATCAAATCACCCACATTCAAACAGTCACCCAATGATTTCCGACGTACCTTTGAGATTCAGGTCGGTAATCGTTGTGTTCTTCTCTAGAGACTTGGCCAGAGCGTGGGCACCTGTATAGCCGATATTGTTACCTATAATGAAGATCAACATGTCAGTTGAATAGAATCAATCACACTCAAACAGTCACACTCTGATTTCCGACATACATTGGAGATTCAGCAGGGTAAGAGTTGTGTTCTGATTCAGAGACTCGGCTAGAGCACGACCACCCTCAGCGCCAATTAGGTTATCTTAATGAATAAACACAGTTAGCTGGATCCAATCATCCACTTTTCAAAAATAAAAATTCACACACTGGATTCCGATATACTTTGGAGATTCAGCTGGGTTAGCGTCGCGTTCTGCTTCAGAAGCTCAGACAGAACAATGGCTCCCGCATCGTCAATATTGTTACCTATAATGAATATTCACATCTCAGCTGGGTTGAGCCAATCACAATTCACCAATCACAGGTTGATTTCCGACATACCATCGAGATTCAGTTGGGAAAGGTTCGCGTTCGCCTTCAGAGACTCAGCCAGGACACGGGCACCCTCATTGCCGAGGTTATTCCCTGAAAATACATAAATATGCACACATAAGCTGAATCCAATCACCCATATTCAAACAGTCGCACACCGATTTCCGACATGCCTTTGAGATTCAGCTCGGTAAGGGTTAGGTTCTGCCTCAGAGACTCGGCCAGAGCACAGGCACCTTCAGCGCCGAGGTTATTCTCTGGAAAATTCACAAATACGCACACGTCAGCTGGATCGAATCAAACAGTTGCACGCTGATTTCCGACATACCTTCAAGATACAGATGGGTAAAAGTCGTGTTCTGCTTCAGTGACTCGGCCAGGGCACGGGCACCCTCAGCGCCGAGGTTATTCCCTATAAAATGCATAAATATACATGTATCAACTGGATAATCACCCACGTCCAAACTGTCACACGCTGATTTACATTATACCTTCGAGATTCAGCTGGGTAAGGGTCGTGTTCTGTTTCAGAGAACTAGCCAGAGCACGGGCACCCTCGGCACCGAGGTTATTATCTGAAAATGTACAAATATGCATACGTTAGCTGGATCGAATCACCCACATTCTAACAGTTACACACTAATTTCGGAATACCTTTGACATTAAGCTGGGCAAGGGCCGTGTTCTTTTTCAGAGACTCGGCCAGAGTTCTGGCACCCTCCGTGCCGAGGTTATTTCCTAAAAAATGCACAAATATTGAAACGTCATCTGGAGCGAATCATCCACACCCAAACAGTCACACCGACATACCTTCGAGATTCAGTTGGTCAAGGGTCATGTTGTACTTTAGAGAGACTGCCAGAGCACGGGCACCCTCAGCGCCAAGGTTATTTCCTGAAAAATGTACAAATATGCACACGTTAGTTAGATCGAATTACCCACATTCAAACCGTTACACACTGCTTTCCGACATACCAGAGAGATTCAGCTGGGTAACGGTGGTGTTCTGCTTCAGACACGCTGCCAGAGCACTTGCATACTCGTTATCAATTCCACTTTCTATGATGAATACAAACATGTCAGCCAGATCGAATCACGCATATTCAAACAGGCACAAGCTGATTTTCGGCATACTGGAGAGATTCAGCTGAGAACAAGTCGCCCCATCATCGCCGATTATGTTATCTAAATGAATACACATAAGTCAGCGGGATTGCATCACCACATTCAAACAGTCACGCACTGATTTTCGATGTACATTCGAGATTCAGTCCAGTAAGCGTTGTGTTATGCTTCAGACACTCGGCCAGAACAAGTGCACCCACACCGCGGATTCCGTTAGCTATATGAATATATACAGGTCAGTTTGGTATCACCCACATTCAAATAGTTACACAGATTTTTCGACATACCTTCGAGATTCAGCTGGGTAAGCGTCGTGTTCTGCTCTAGAAATTCGGCCAGAGCAAGGGCACCGTCATCGCCGATCTCGTTATCTAAATGAATATACACAGGTCAGCGTGAGGGTATTACCCATATTCAACTAATTACTCAGTTATTTGCAACATACTGTAGAGATTCATTTGAATAAGGGTCGTGCTCAGCTTCATGGACTCGGCCAGAGCTCTGGCACCCTCAGCGCCAAGATTATTCCCTGATAAATGCACAAATATGATCAGCTGGATCGAACCACCAACATTGAAGCCGTCACATGCTGAACTCCGACACACCTTCGAGATTGAGCTGGGTAAGGGTCATGTTCTGCTTCAGAGACTCGGCCAGAGCATGGACACCTTCAGCGCCAAGGTTATTCCCTGGAAAAAATGTACTTGTCAGCTGGATCGAATCATCCACATTTAAATAGTCACACACTGAATTCAGACATACCTTTGAGATTCAGCTGGGTAAGGATCGTATTCTGCTTCAGAGACTCGGCCAGAGCACGGGCACCCCCAGCGCCAAGGTTATTCCCTGAAAAAATACACACATCAGCCAGATCGAAGATCGAATTATCGCCATTTAAGCAGTTATACACTGCTTTCTGACATACCAGAGAGATCCAGCTGGGTAATGGTGGTGTTGTGCTTCAAAATCTCGGCCAGAGCACCGGCATAATCAATGTCAATTCTATTTCCTATAATGAATATGCACATGTAAGCTGAGTCGAAGTATGCAGATTCAAATAATCACAAACTAATTTCTAACATACCGGAGAGATTCAGCTGGGTGCAGGTTGCCCCGTTATCGCCGATTATGTTATCTAATGAATACAAACAAGTCAGCTGGCTCGAAATACCGACATTCAAACAGTCTTACACTGATTCCAGACATACATTCGAGATTCAGCTCGGTAAGCTTTGTGTTATTCTTCAGAGATTCTGCCAGAGCAAGGGCACCCACACCGCCAATTCCGTTGGCTAAATAGATATGCACAGATCAGCTGGATCGATTCACTTACATTCGAACATTCACATATTGATTTTCGACATACCTTTAAGATCCAGCTGGGTAAGAGTGGTGTTCCCCTTCAGAAACTCGGCCAGAGCACGGGCACCTCTATCGCCGATTTCGTTATCTAAACGAACAGGCACAAGTCAGCTGGAGTGTATCACGCTCATTCAGACTGTTACCCACTGATTTGCGACATACTATAAAGATTTATCTGGGTAAGGGTCGTGTTCTTCTTCAAAAACTCGGCCAGAGCACGGGCACCCTCAGCGCCCAGGTTATTCCCTGAAAAATACACAAACATGTACAGGTCAGCTGTATTGAACCACCCGCATTCAGACAGTCACACGCTGAATTCCGACATACCTTCGAGATTCAGCTGGGTAAGGCTCTTGTTCTGCTCCAGAGACTCGGCCAGAGCAATGGCACCCCCAATACTAAGGTTATTTCCTGAAAAATGCACGAATATAATAATGTCAGGTAGATGGAATTCATTCACATTCAAACAGCAACACACTGATTTCGGACATACCTTTGAGATTCAGCTGGGTAATGGTCGTGTTTTGCTTCAGAGACTCGGCCAGAGCACGGCCACCTTCAACGCCAAAGTTATTTCCTAAGAAATGCACAAACATGAGCACGTCGGCTGGGTAGAATCACCCACATTTCAAACAGTCAAACACTGAATTCCGACATACCTTCGAGATTCAGCTGGGTAAGAGTCATGTTCTGCTTCAGTGCCTCCGCTAGAGCATGTGCACCTTCAGCGCCAAGACAATTCCCTGAAAAATGCACAAATATGCGCATGTCAACTGGGTCAAATTACCTATTTCAAACAATCACACACTTCTATCCGACTTACCAGAGAGATCCAGCTGAGTAACGGTCGTGTTCTGCTTCAGAGCCTCAGCTAGAACTCGGGCATACTCTTCATCAATTCCATTTTCTAAAATGAATATGCACAGATCAGATGGATAGAATCAAGCACATTCAAAATATCATAACTGATTTCCGACATACTGGAGAGATTCAGCTGGGTACGGGTCGCGCATAAGTCGCCAATAAGGTTATCTAAATAAATTCACACAAGTCAGCTGGATCGAATCACCCACATTCGAATTGGCATAAACTGATTTCCGATATACATTGAAGATTCAGCTGCTTAAGCGTTGTGTTATGCTTCAGAGCCTCGGCCAGAACAAGGGCACCCACACCGCCGATTCCATTGGCTAAATGAATATGCAAGTCAGCTAGATAGAATCGAATCACGGGCATTCAAACAGTAACACTGATTTCCGACATACCTTCGAGGTTAAGCTGGGTAAGCGTCGTGTTCTGCTTCAGAGACTCGGCAAGAGCAATGGCACCATTATCGCCGATTTCGTTATCTAAATGAATATAAACAGGTCAGCGTGAGCACATGACTCACATTGAAACAGACACACCCTGAATTCTGACATACCTCCGACATTCAATTGGGTAAGAGTCACGTTCTGTTGCAGAGACGCGGCCAGAGCACAGACACCCCCAGTGCCAAGCTTATTCCCTGAAACATGCACAAAAATACACCAGTTGGATCAAATCAACATTAAAATACTCGCACACTGACTTCTAACGTACCTTTGAGATTCAGATGGGTGAGGGTCGTGTTGTGCTTTAGGAACTCGGCAAGAGAACGAGCACCTGCATCACCAATAGCATTACCTATAATGAATAGTCATATGTCAGTCAGATAGGAACATCCACATTGAAACAATTATACACTGATTCCCAACATACATTGGAGATTCAGCTGGATAAGAGTCGTGTTCCGATTTAGAGACTCGGCCAGAGCACGGACACCCTCAGCACCGATTAAGTTATCTTAATGAATATGCATTGGTCAGCTGGATCCAATCACTCACATTCAAAAGCATCACACGTTGATTTCGAACATACTTTCGAGATTCAACTGAGTAAGTGTCGTGTTCTGCTTCAGACCCTCGGCCAGAGCATTGGATCCCGCATCATCAATATTGTTACCTATAATGAATATTCATATGTCAGCTAGATCAAATCACCCACATTCAAACAGTCACACACTCTGATCTCCGACATGCCTTCGAGATTCAGCTGGGTAAGGGTCGTGTTCTGCTTCAGAGACTCTGCCAGAGCACTCTCAGCACTGAGGTTATTCTCTAAAAAATGCACATGTTAGCTGGATTGAATCGCCCACATTCACATGCTGAATTCCGAAATACCTTCGAGATTCAGGTCAAGGACCGTGTTCAGTTTCAGAGGCTCTGTCAGAGTTCGACCACTCCCGCCGCCAATGGCATTCCCTGAAAAATGCACAAATGTACACACGTCAAGTGGATCGAATCTACCTACATTCCAACAGTCACACTGATTTCCAACATACCTTTGAGATTCAGCTCAGTAAGGGACGTGTTATGCTTCAGAGACTCAGCCAGAGCACGGGCACCCCCTGCGCCGAGGCTATTCCCTGAAAAATGCACAAATATGCACGGGTCATCTGGATCGAATCATTCACATTTAAACAGCAATGCTGAAATCCGACATACCTTCGAGATTCAGCTGGGCAAGGGTTATGTTCTGCCTCAGAGAGTCTGCCAGAGGACGGACACCATCAGCGCCAAGGTTATTCCCTGAAAAATGTACAAATATCCATGCATTAGCAAGATTGAATTACACACATTCAAACAGTCACGCACTACTTTCCAACATACTAGAGAGATTGAGCTGTGTAACAGTCGCGTTCCACATCAGAGACGCGCCCAAAGCATGGGCTCCCTCAGCGCCAAGGTTATTCCCTGAAAAATGCACAAATATGTATACGTCGGCTGGACCGAATCACCCATATTCAAACAGTCACACGCTGATTTCCGACATACCTTCGAGATTCAGCTGGGTAAGGGTCCGGTTCAGCTCCAGAGATTCGGCCAGAGCAATAGCACCCTCAATACTAAGGTTATTCCCTGAAAAATTCACGAATATAATCATGTCAGATATATGGAATCCATTCACATTCAAACAGCTATACACTGGTTTCGGACATACCTTTGAGATTCAGCTGGGTAAGGGTGGTATTCTGCTTCAGAGACTCGGCCAGAGCATGGCCACCTTCAGGGCCGAAGTTATTCCCTAAAAAATGACAAACATGTGCACGTCGGCTGGGTCGAGTCACCCACATTTAAACAGTCACACACTGAATTCCGACATACCTTCGAGATTCAGCTGGGTAAGGGTCTTGTTCCGCTTCAGAGAGTCGGCCAGAGCACGTGCACCTTCAGCGCCAAGGTTATTCCCTGAAAAAATTCACTCGTCAGCTGGATCGAATTACCTAATTACATTCAATCAGTCACAATGATTTTCCGACATACCTTCAAGAATCAGCTGGGTAACCATCGTATTCCGCTTCAGAAACTCGGCCAGTGCATTGGCTCCCTCATTGCCGATATTGTTATCTATAAAATGATTATGCGCACTTCAGCTGGGTCAAATCCCCACATTAAAATAGTCATACTGATTTCCGACAAACCTTTGAGATTCAGCTGGGTAAGGCACCTGTTCTGCTTCAGAGGCTCGGCCAGATCATAGACACCCTCATTGCCAAGGTTATTCCCTGAAAATGCACAAATTCACACGTCGGCTGATCGAACCACACAAAATCAAATAGTCATATACTGATTCCAACTTACCTTCGAGGTTCAGCTGGGTAAGGGTTGTGTTCTCCTCTAGAGACTCGGCCAGAGCACGGGCACCTGCAACGCCAATTTTGCTACCTATAATGAATATTTACACGTCAGCTGGATCGAATCACCAACATTCAAACAGTCACATACTGATTTCCGACATACATTTGAGATTCAACTGGGTAAGAGTCGTGTTCTGATACAGAAGCTCGGCCAGAGCACGGACACCCTCAACGTCGATTTTGATATCTAAATGAATATGCACAAGTCAGTTAGATGGAATCACCAACATTGAAATAGTCACATACTCCAACGTACCTTCGAGATTCACCTGGGTAAGCGTTGTTTTCTGCTTTAGAACCTCGGCTAGTGCACGGGCTCCCTCATTGTTGATATTTTCATCTATAATAAATGGCTATACACATCAGCAGGGTCAAATAACCCACATTCAAACGGGCACACACCGATATCCGATATACCTTTGAGATTCAGCTGGGTAAGTGTCGTGTACTGCTTCAGAGATTCGTCGAGCGCGAGTGCATCGAGAGAGTCGATACTCACTGTAGATGAATAGGAGATGGATGAGCAGGGACAAACATATTGTAATTTAAACTCGTCAGACAGCTGCAAACAGAGTTTTAATATACTAGTGAGATCCAGCGTAGCCTGAGTCGTTGGTAGTGTTTGCAAATTTGCGTTAGTGTCAAGTGGAAACGTCAAGTTTACTCATTTCAAAAGATAAGTAGTCACAAAATGCGCAGCATCCCACCATCCTCAACGCTTAAGCGGCGTTCTTATATAGTATAAGTTAACATAACGAAGAATGTATAAATATCGAAGCCCGTTGAATGAATAAAGATAGCGTTCATTAATGTATCTGAATAGCAAGACGCGCAAACAAAGAAACGTGAAATTGGAATATGCAGTGAAGGCCAGGATCAATTATCGGTTAATTTTGAGGCGCCTTACGACGCTTCGCAATAGCCCTTGATTAGTGATAAGTTTCAGTTGATCATTCTCATTCATCGTAGTTTTTATCCCGCCGTTTACCCACCAGAAATACCAACTCTCCTAACACCATCCTACCTTAACCACAATGCCGAGCAACTTCATCACCATAACGATGGAAGAGCATCCAATCTCCAAACTCGTTTCAACCAACCCTTGGATGGTTTGTGGGCAGTAAAAAATCTGAAAAAATTATTATGCATAGTTTGTGGGGAATCTATATGGACATTGTGCTAAATGTGTATATGAAATATTGGATCCAGGACCCAGCACCAGACCATTTAAATATAGTTGCAAATATGACATACTGAATTTATTCCAGATAGTGTGATGGTAGAGCCAAATTTAGAAGAAATTAGAGATAGACATTTGATTATAACTAGTCCTAAATTAGTATAGCCATATAGTTAGCAGTCACTAATCTTGACAATTTCCAAATATTTCAAAATGTTCAAAATCAAAGACTCAATATAGTATAGCATTTTGACAATATTGAAATATTTTAATACTTTTGAAATAACTTATAACTTAGATATCTACCTTATAGCTAGTAAACTTATATAAATACCCCTAATATTTAGAGTGAATAAACCTCAAATCAAAAGTATTAGAAAAGAACAAGTAGACTAATAAAGAGATCTTTAGGATTATATCTTTAATATATTTAGTCTCAAGAAACTACTAACTCTAAAAGTCAAAAAGAGATGAATTCAAGATAAAGAAATCTGACATACTTGTCAAGCTTAGCATCTACTATGCTATAACTTAGTATCTATTAGCTGGTAATTTAAGATAAATCCCTTACTTTTAAGCTGAATAATAAATAACTATTATAAGAATCTACATATGTAATATAATTAGATAGAATAGATATGAGACTACCTGTATTCCATAAATATACCTCTGATGAATCAATCATCACCTTCATTGATGATTTTGAGCAATATGCTACCATAAGAATCTTAATGGCAGTACAGTAAGTAGTTCTACTCTCTGTAAGCCTTCAAGGCCTAGTAAGAACTATATTCACTATAGTCATTTATATAGAAAATAATAAAGCAATAAGACTAGCAGCTATGAAGACCTGGCTTTGAAATACCTACTATACTAATAAAATCAAATAAGCTTATAAGAATCAATTGAATACTATCTATCAAAGAATGTCTAAAGACCTGAATATATTCTATATAAGAATCTGGTATTAGATAGTCCTTGCTGACTACCCAGATGCAGCCTAAGACCAAGTGGTCAAAAATACCTTTTTGAAAGATATTTACTAAGAAATTACTTTAGCTATCTAATCTATCCTAATTGTACTAAACCTAGTACAGAAGATCATCTATGCCTAAAGATACTGGACTGCCAGATATCTACAAAACTATATAATAGAAAGCATAACTAGAGTAAAAATTGAATAAATATCAAGAATCACTCATATAGTCCTGGCTACTATAATTAATAGAAATACCCAATAACAATAATAATCACAATCTTAAGAATAGAGAAAGACTGACCCAATGGAGAAACTAATCAATTGATTTACAGAAATGACTATATATCTTAGTAATATGGTCAAAGAATTCAAAAAGAAGTCAGTACAGAATTTTGCTACTATAAATAAAAGAATATTAATAATATACTATAGATATAGAGAAGAAGACCATTATGCCCCTAATTGTATGGTAGAAACCAAGTACAAGACCCATCCAAGCAATGTAACTAGGAACTATAAATAAGTAAATACTATCACCTTTGAAGAAATTGAAGAGTTTGAGAAAAAGTAGGAGAAATAAGAAGCTTATTCTATCATCTCAAGCAAAAAAGATATCCAAGCTATCTCTTACAAGAAATCTATATGCAAGCTCCCTAAGAAAGCTTAAGTACAAGTAAAATGACCAAAAGTGGTCATCAAAAAAAAGACTTAGCAGAGTGAAATTGATCAAAATATGGAGCTAGAATAAGATACTAAACTTAAATAAGTAATAAAGAATATTATCTAAAATACCACTCTATCAAGTAAAGAAAAGAAGGAGCAAAAATTACATAAGAACAAGACCTTTAAGTATAACATCTTCAAAGAGGTCACAGAGAAAGATAGATAACTATTACCTAACATCAGAGACATTCTCATCATACTGGAAAATGAGGTATAATTCTATACTATACTTAATCTATTCTTTAGATTTTACCAAATCAGCCTTACACCCAAAGCTAGCAAAAGATCAGCCTTCATTACTTCTGATAAACCTATATCTATCTCTATATACTATAGTATCTTTAGAGATGTTATAGGAAGATGAATAATGGTGTATATAGATAATATAATTATCTTCAGTCAGACAGCCAAGAAATACTTAGAATATATCAAGGAAATTTTCAGATGATTTTACAAGTATGGTCTCTACATAAGGTCTAAGAAATACAAATTTGGAGAAAAAGAAATTACATACCTTGGACTATCATCAACTGTAATGGAACATATATAGATCTAGCAAAAAATATAGACAGTAGTAGTATACTTAGTGTCTACTAGCATTACTAAAGCCTGAGCTTTCATGAAACTTATATTCTATTATAAGAAATTCATTTATAGATTCTTTCACATTGCTGGTCCTATCTATGATCTATTCAGAAAAGAGGTCAAGTTTAAGTAGACATAATAGTAGTAACTAGTCTTTGATAAACTCAAGACCAGATTAATCCAGGCCCCAATTTTGAGAAGATCTAACTAGACTCAGGAGTTTATCCTGCAGACAGATACTAGTACAATGAAACTTGGAGCTTTT
Source organism: Jimgerdemannia lactiflua (assembly GCA_003951145.1). Lineage (NCBI taxonomy): Eukaryota > Fungi > Mucoromycota > Endogonomycetes > Endogonales > Endogonaceae > Jimgerdemannia > Jimgerdemannia lactiflua. The sequence continues at coordinate 2,126 of RQIL01044957.1, read as the reverse complement.
CTTATATAAAAAAAAGAATAGTATTGAATATATAATAGCTTATCTCAGCTGAAATACTTACAGAGCCAAGCAGTCCTATGAGTTATATAAGCTAGAATGCTTTGTAGTCATTAAGCGATAGAAAATTCCTCTACTACCTAGCTGGAAGACACTTTATCATCCAGATAGACTACTCAGCACTCACTTGATTGCTCACCACCAGTGAGCCAAAAGGAATCTATACTTAATAGATTATAAAGCTATAAGCATATAATACCACAATTATCTACTATCCTGGAAGAACTAATACTAATACTAATACTCTCTTATAAATACTCTAAAGGACTTAATCCCTGCAAAATTACTATGAATAAGGAGCAGTACTATGGAATTATCAGTTATCTGAAGCAGCAAAATATGCCTTCATATCAGAAGAATAGACTAAAACAATTATTAATTAGGTATAGAAACAATTTGAAACTGATGGAGAAATACTCAAGAAAAGATAACAAATAGTTATTTATGAGCATTAGAAGAATCAAATAATAAAGAAGTATATGAGTAAGATCATATAGAAGGAACAAACATATCTAACAAAGTAAGAAGAACTATATAGTGACTAGGAATAGAAGAAGATATTTGGCAATTTGTCAGAATCTGTAACAAATATCAGAAATAGAAGTAAGATTAATGAGATTATACTCCTGGATCAGCAGATATCAAACCAACACTATTTGCCCACATTGTAATAAATATAATTGGTTCTCTACTTCTGATATTAACAGACAACTGAAATATCATTATAGTCATTAATCTATTTATGAAATGGGTAAAGGTCAGGCCCCTCAAGAAAGCCAATATATAGTCAATTGCTGATTTCTTATATAGAGAAATTATCTATCAATTCAAGACCTCAAAGTAAGTTATCACTAATAGAGAAATAGAATTTATCAATTAGTTCTATGAAATTCTCTATAAGAAGTATAAGATCCAATATATTAAGACTATAGCTTATTACTTATAAAAAAATAGATAAGTAGAAAGAACCAACAAGGCTCTCAAGAACATTATTGCTAAGATCTATAATGAATATGGAAATTGAGACCACTATCTTCCAATAGTATTATCTACTCTACAGGATATATAATTACAAAGTACCCATTTTATATTGTGAGAAATACTATTTAGCAAAGTAAGTTTTAATGGAAGTTTATCAGTAAATAGTAATATAATCTGGAAATATATAAATATAGAGATATGGAGATTGTATCAAATTAGGGGAAAAAAGCAGAGGATTATATAACTAAGACACAGGTACTATAATAGAATAATGTAAAAAAGACTCACAAGCCCCTAGAGATTATCAAGATAGAAGATGAAGTTCTAGTATATTGGAATATAGTACAAACTTCTTAGTAATAAAAACTGGAGCCCAAGTAGAAAAGGAGCTTATCTGATATAAGATATAAAAGGAACCATCTTTTGGCTACAAAAGCTCTCAGATATAATAATCTCCATCACTATCTATTAAAACTAACTTAAGAAGTACTATGGCCAATAATCAAAGTACTATAATAGTACTCAAGATTACTAGTACTACTCAAAGAGTTATTAAGAGACAGTGGTATACCACTGAACCTCTGACTATAAGAAATATTATGATAGTATTCAAAGTATTATATAGAACTATCTCTCTCAAATTTTGTACTTCAAGACCTACCACTATTGAACAGAATATCAAGAGTACTTTAAGCTTAAACAGATACTTGATAAGAACTCAGAAATGACCAAAGATGATTGGATCATAGAATGTTAGCTCTCTTATTCATAGATCACTATTGCCAAGAGGCTTCACAAGTTATTTAGAGATGATGAATTAGTACTAGCCCATCTGCAAGAAGTAACACCTATAGACTTTGAGCTAGTAAGATGATATTATTAAAAAACAATAATATAACAAATTATATAATATAAGAATATACAGACTATTGAAGCTTGGAAATTTAAATAGATGCTTCAGAGATGAGATCATCTATTTAGAAGGAAGTTATGATAGTAGAGCCAAATTCAGAAATGAGAATTAGAGATAAATATTATTATAATTAGTTTTAAATTAGTATAGTTATATAGTTAACAGTTACTAATCT
>RQIL01044946.1:0-14369 GCA_003951145.1 Jimgerdemannia lactiflua | reverse complement strand
AAAACTCACCTTTTACCAGCATCCTTGGCAAACGTTGCTTGATAGACGTATGGCCACATAATTCGCCATCATAAGCCCTTTTCAACGGCCCCTCGCCAGCTCATGGGTGATGTGAAGTACTTAAGTTAGTGAAGACATATATCAACAGAATGCCCATCACATTCAGTCTACAATTAACGTAATCAAAGGAAGCCGTCAACCTGCGAGAGGAGTCTAGAAGATTGTGAAGCCCAAAAGACAAATGAACAGATATATCCAAAGATCGACACTGGAGCCGATCACTCCATCATCATTTGTCGGTTGATCAAAAGTTGGGATACAGAGATGTTTGCAAGACAATGAGTTGTCAACTCTCTGAAGAGTATAGGTGACAAACTTATAGTCTAGGGTTAAAATGCATTGGAATGGAGTAAGTATTCATATGCCCTCAATTATTATGCGAGAAATCAGAGATGTTATCCTCTTTGGATGTGAATTTATTGATGATCTCCGAATGGGCATAGTTTACAGTCCCTATAAACTGACAAGACCTCCAGACCAAGGAATACACGAACTTAATGTTCTGGAACAGCGACGACGGATATGAGGATGACGATCTTCAATCTCACCGCCACACTCCAAGACAAGTTTTTGGAAAGATTATTTAGGGTACGAAGGAGAATTCGCGTCTAGGTATATTTGAAGTACATGAACTGCTGTTTGCAATGGTGTGATGGGTTCCGACCATGATCTATGGGCATTTCCTCATCTACCCCCCCTATGCGGCCACGGGGGGCCTGAAAGAGTCTCTGAGGCCCTTGCCTTTGAGCTCCAGCGCCGAAACTACACACTTGCATTGCGGTTCGATAGTCAGCTTAGTCTGCGTCGTGTTCTGCTTTATAAATAGGTTTTGTAATTAAAGATAATAAAGGCTCATCAGATTAGAACGAATGAATTGGCAAGAACACATGCAATCACGGGATCCATTCAACCAACTTCATTGTCAGGCTCAAATTCTTTAGCGATAAATTTCTGGTGATCTTTCACATTATCCGCAAACTTTGGCCTCACACACAATATCGGACAACGGTCCGAAAGGCCGAATGGAATTGCGCAGCAGTCATGCGGGCGGCGGTCAAATTGAATAATCAATTGCCGCTCACAACGCGACCGTCCGCAACAAAGTCAAGTAAGTTACCACAAGGTCTATGAGGACAATATGGTCCGGTCCATATAACACAACTAACAGTATCCCATATAACTAGACATGTCTTCCGAAAGCAATAGCGCGAACATCGGCAGCGGAACTCCGTTTGCCAGCACGATCGGCGACCAGTTGCCGACTATCGACGAGCAGGGAGACCTCATTGGAGATTTGGTGCAAAACGTGACAAACAATGTTGATGCTATTAGCACGCACGGGGGATCGACGTTTCTCGGATCCAAATAATACCACTTTCGAATCTGGTGGAACGGTGAACTATGGTAAGAAGATAGAATTATCTGTATATTATGTACGTTCAAAATTTTGTATCGGATAAACTAATAACTGAACTATTATATTTTACCATGCCAGGTACCAACAATCAATACATCTCCACACCAATTGACAACGCCATCATTGAAAATAAGAAAATGTTCCTAGTTCCGCTCAAGCCACAAACCAGTTCATAGGCCGAGGGGATATCATGGAAAAGATTCTGACAGCAATCCATGGAAACCAATCAAAAGACACACGCGTACCAGTAGTTCTCAAAGGCATTGGTGGAATGGGGAAAACTGAAACTATGCTGCAATTTTGTTACCGGTGCCGCGAGAAGTATCATTACGTCTTCTGGCTTCGCGTTGGTGGTGGGAAGGCGACTCTCAATGCCTTCAGAAGCCTGGCAAAGAAACTTGGGATACTCACCGAGGCTAATGGATCCGGCGATGGCGATGCTTTGGCTAATTTAATTCGCGAATGGCTTGAAATGAAGACCGGCTGGCTGCTTCTTTTGGATAACATGGATGATGCCAATGATGTAGACCATTATATTCCAGTATCGGGCGGCGACGTTATCGTGACAACACGAAATTATGTCCCTTCTTCATGGGCCACCGTAATCGAAGTCGACAAGATGACCAACGAGCAGGCTTTTTCTCTTCTGCTTGGTTCACGATCTCCATCTGCCGACGTTACAATAACCAATGCACAAACACATTGTACAAGTGCTCGACTGTTTTCCTCTAGCGATAAACATGCTCGCTCTTATATTGAGCGAACTAAAACAACATTTGAAGATTATCTGAAGTTGATTACAAAGAATCCTAAAGTGTTGCTCACTGGCAGCCATCACGGCAATCCGAGCGTCTACAAGGAAACAGTGGCTACTGTGTAGAAGTTGTCATTCAATCGAATCAAGGAGCAAACTCTGTTAGCAACATGAATTATCCATGCTTGCGCCTTTCTCCAACCAGACGCAATACCAGCATACATTTTCCAATGACAACACGATGCCTTGGCGCTCTTTCCGAAACCATTGGTTGGACGCCATCTCGGATTGGAATGTACTTTTTTATGAGGATCAAAGAAAACCACAGTTGCCAGAAGAAGAATGGTACATGAAAATTGCAAATGGATATATACTACAAGGAGTGCACCCTTACAGTGAAAGAATGTACTGTGCCCAGCACCTGGATCACTGCTACTCCTGTATCATCAAAGTAAAGAAGATCACCAGTAAGGTAAAGAAGAACCAGGAGGAAATAGAAAATGAATCACCAGAGCTTTCGGATAACAGTGATGATGAAGATGAGGATATTATAGTCAAGATTCAGAAGATCCATCCTAATGCAATTATGCTATAGTATAAATCAGAGAATATAGCTAGAATAGATCTATCTATCACCACATACACAATATACAAACTACAGACCACAACTATTCTTGGGATAGAAATTGAAGTAACCATCCTATCAAACCTATGTCAGAATCCTCAAAATAAGAAGTAGCTTGGCAAAAAGTAAAATATCTATAGAAGGAGAGGTCATCAATTTAGATTATATAGGAGAAATCCTTCTTCTCACCAGAAACCACAACTCAATAATTCTATTTGAAGTAAGGAAGAAAGATCAACTGGTATAAATACTTATTCTGTCTGTTCTCAATCAAGGATCAAGGAAGTGGTAAATAGTAGACAAACAAAGCAAAAAGGAGTTGGATTTGGCTCTATAGAAAGAGGAATCCTCACAGTAACCAAGATCACCAAATTGAAGCACAATAAGAAAGAAAGTCAAGACAAATACACCTATATAATTAGAAGGAGATTTCTCCTCAAGAAAGAATTATAAGACCTCTTGCATATATATAAAGATATACTGTGGCGTGTGTTTTGTATATCACTTATATGGTTTCTTGCACACTTGTGAAGTGCGGTCTCCGAATTAATGAATTAAATATATTGTTCGCGTCGATTACAGGTCAATGTCACATGACTGGTCGTTCGATTTGTCGAGGTCGATGGGTTATTCGAATATGATGGCTCAATTGTTTAGTGGTCGATAGCTCAATCGTACTCAAAGGGCGTTCCTGGCAGCGTTCTCTTGGGTCTTGCAGGCTTGATTTATGCGGCGAGTGGTTAATGTGATGGTCGGCGATCAGGCACCAAATGCGGGTAACGGCAATCTTGAATTATACAGGCTGGTCGATCAACATGCATGGGAACTTGTGTGTGGCGGCGATCGGGTACCAAATACGGGCAGTCTTGAATAAGCAGTCTAGATGGGTCTTTTCAACGTGGGGAGCGGGCAGTCGATCGTCGTATCTTGATTAAGTGGCAAACTTGAAACTTGGCAGTCTGGGTAGGTCGGTCGTCGATCGTGCGTGGGGCAGTGATCTTAAACTAAATGGCTCGTGACAGTGGTCGGGAATCGTTCGTAGCGGTGGCTCGGTCACTCGTGTTATATGTTCGATTAACTTGCTAACTTGAGGGCAGCTTTCTTTAACTTGGCAGCAATTAACTGACTGGCTTGAAAACTCGCAGTGGTCTGTAGCGGCGATTTCCTTAACTTGACGGCAGTCTTCTCGAATTAAGCGGTCCTTAACTTGATGGTTTTCTTAACTTGGTGGCGAACGTGCAAGAGTAATTCTTCAACTCAAACTTCTGAGCGATCATTGCTCTAGTTATCTTGTTCTCTGAATTATTCAGTCTCTTGGAGGCAATGAGTGGTTTCTCTGTAAACTTCTTTTTACTTCAAACTTCAACTGACTGAGGGTTTATTCACTGCAGTTTGGGGGGGTATTTATACAGAGTTGTGCATGGATTTTGCTAAGTATATGGCTAAGTAATTGGTAATTCCCTACTCTTGAATTAGTGCGGATTTGGAAGTCAAGTGACTAACTAGTAGAATAAGACTAATCCTTTGTTTGTGACAAATAAGGCTAGTTAAAGTGCAGTCACTGTTTGTGCAACTAACTAACTAGATCAAATTTGGCTAATAGAACTATCACTGTTCAACCTGAAGTTTAGTGTGACTGGGATTATATCATCTTCTTCTTCTTCCTCATTTTCTTCAGGGTGTCCAGCCAAATCATTTTCTACAACTTCCATCAGTGAGCTGACTTCAGTTAGAGGTTCTGAGGGTATGGAGGAGGTGTCTGCATATCTTTCCAAGAGTTTGTTAAAGTCTTCCTCCCATAGAACAAAGGGGTCGCTGCTATTTCCTTGGTCTTGAGGAGTGATGTCAGTAGTGATGATGTCACTGCTGATGATGTCATCATCAGTGAAGAGCGCAGAGTACTCTTGCTGCTCCTGTGGTCTCCAGTCTATGAGATTTTCCTCTACAAAATAGGGAACATCTGTGGGGTTTTGTAGGGTGCGGATTCTCAGAGAAGGGCCTTGGAACAGGGCAATCAAACCTTGGATGAACTGGTCTGGATTGTCTTCTAGAAGGGGGTTCCAGAGGTCTTACACTTCTTCACTCTTAACCAGAATGGTAGATTGGGCCTCTTCTGCTACCATCTCTTCTAGGTGGTCCACTCGGTGGCTTGACAGCTCTTAAATGTTTGAGGTCTTGACATACTGTAGGTTTGAGATGACCCAAGGAGTATGTCTGAAGATTTGATGGACTCTTCTAGCCAATTACTGCTCATGCCTGTCCATGCATATAGCATCTGCAATTTCTTGATGGCTGGCCTCTAGGAACTCTTGGTGGAGGTGGTGTCCCATCTCATACTCTTGCTACATGAGAAGGCATTGAGTGGCCATTGAGATTCTGGTTTCCATTTCACGGCAGTTCAGAGTATAGTGGTAGGGATCTCTTATATAGAGATTCAGACTAGGGATTCTTCTAGTGCGCAGTCTCATGGCCCTTCTGATGTCATTGAACATCTGTTCTTGAACTGATGGCCCAGAGTGGCTCCTTGACCTTGCTGTTTGGCAGGTGATGGCAGGCATTTTGTTTGTGGTAAGTCTTCTTGGTTGTAGATACTATTGTACCTCTTCTTACTGCTCCTTTTTATATTCTTAAAGGTCTTCTCCTTTGGTCCAGGGATAGAGTCACCTGATTGTCAGTAGTATACCACTGAGATCATTATGAGTCATTATGAGTTTTTGATAAAGATCATCTTAGGGTCAAGATAAGTTATGGATGAGTCACGACTTGCAACTAGTGGCTTGCAAAGTAACAGCAGTCTTCAGGTTTTGATGTCACTAGTTTCAAAGGCATCATCACAATACTTATTATAGACTTTAAGGACATCAAGACCAAGAAACTCTTATATTATTATAATATCAATACTGGAAGTACAAAGCCAATTTATCAGAAGGTCTATCTTATCTTACTAGCTTATAGAGAGTGGCTCAAGAATCTAGAATCATCAAGAAAGCCAGTAGCTCTTGGTTATTACTTATTATTTTTATATTAAAAAAAGGAAGCTGATTAGGAGAATTTGTACCCAGACTCTGCACAAACTACCAAAGACTTAACAAGATTACTAAAAAAGACAGATAACTACTACCCAACATCAGTGATATCCTCATCATGCTGGGGAATGAAGTATAATTCTACACTACTTTTAATCTATTCTCCAGATTCTACCAAATCAGCCTTATGCCTGAAGCTAGCAATAGGTCAGCCTTTATCACTTCTAATAGAATCTATGTCTATCTTCACATACTTTTCAGAATGTACAATGCACTAGCAAGTTTTCAGTGAGTAATAAATAATATCTTTAAAGATATTATGGAAAGATAGATGATAGTATATAGATAATATATGTAATTATCTTCAGTTAAATAACCAAGAAATATCTGGAACATATCAAGAAAATTCTCAGATAACTTCATAAGTATGGCCTCTACATCAAGTCTAAGAAATGTAAATTTGGAAAAAAAGAAATTACATATCTTGGATATATTATCAACTATGATAAAATATATATATAGATTCTATAAAGATCAAGACAGTAGCAGCATACCCAGTACCTATCAGCATTATTGAAGCCCAAGCCTTTATGAGACTAGTATTCTACTATAGAAGATTTATTCACAGATTCTCTCATATTATCTGTTGAGATTACAGGTTACAACTTGATATAGCACTTGATATAGATAATTTGTGGCACAGTGGCGTTGGGGTGACATTATCAACAAATGCATAAAAGCGTGTTACTTGAGTGATAAATAAATATATCTTCTATTCCTCTAAAAGTTCACAACAAAGGTTATGAGCCCCAGTTAGCAGATAATATACACACCTCTTTAGTATACGCTATACTACAATGTATGAAGATGTCAAACCCAGGAAGCCCAAGCTCAAGTGCTGCGACACCAAGCCTGGCAAGTAACCCAAGTGGAGCAGGTACCAGTGTGGGTACTACAGTCCCTCCGGCGATTGCTCCAGTGGTGGCTATGATGACAAAAAGGACAATTCCTATCTTCAATGGTAAGGATTATGCCATATAAGCATACTATATGAGGAATCTCTTGGAGGAATATGGTCTAGAGAACTATTGGAAGCCACAGGTGCAAGTAATGAGATATGATCCAGTGAAGGATTGTAAGGCATTGAGGGAGATCATATTCACTCTATCGAATGAGCAAATAAAACTTGTTATGAATGCTATGACAGCAAATGAAGCCTGAGAGACTCTACGTGATCACCATTAACAAGCATCTATGTCCAACAGATTCCACCTGAAGGGACAATTATTTACTCTATGGATGAAGCCTAAGGAGAGCATTCAAGAATATACTAACCGCGTCAACAATCTGATGAATCAGGTGAACTCACTTTCTATGCTGGTGGACCTCATCAGGGAGGAATACAAGGTCCTGGCCCTTATATGAGGCCTTCCAGATATGTATAATGTGGTCATATCTACAATGCGGGAATCCGATAAGCTTTTGGATTACAAGCACATTATCATGAGCTTATTAAACGATAAATTGAGATAGAACAATGGTGCAAATGAAGACTATGACAAGAAAGCATTCTATAGTGTGCGTGGTTGAGGCAAAGGAAAGCCAAGCAAAGGATGAGATCAATGTGATGGACAATGAGACAGTCAACACACAAAATTCGGCAGTAAGTGCTTCTACTGTAATAAGTCTGGACATTGCGTCCAAGACTGCAATCTAAAGAAGAAAGAAAAGGAAGACCAACATGGTCAGGTGAACATTGTAGACACCAACAATCAGAGTGGTGACGGGATATTCTTCGTGGAGGTGGAGAGCTGCCAATATGCAAATGTAAGCATAAGTGCTAATGTGTGCAGTGAAGAAGTTTGGCTCATGGATTCTGGTGCAACGCAACATATGATGGTGCACCATGAGTAGTTCTCTATATACAAGAAGTTCGAACATCTCGTATCTATCAAACTAGGTGACAACAATGTGATCTATGCTCAGGGCAAAGGAAATGTCAGTATACACCTGTATGGAAAGATCAAAGAACCCTCAAGCATCTTTGCAGATATACTATACACTCCAGATATAGGCAAAAATCTCTTCTCGATAGGATGAATGATGGCCCGAGAAGACAAAGGAGTTAATATACGTCCAAATGGCATAACAGTAATTGATCTAAAGAACAATAAGGAATTAATGTATGTGTCGAAAAGAGGGAACCTTTATGCAATCAACGGTACACCAAACAGTACATTGGCACATTCTGCAATGACAAATGACACCTGGTGTGTATGGCATGAATGGTTAGGATACATTGGCCAGACAAGCTTAGAACGGATGATGAGAAATAGCTTGGTGAAAGGATTGCCGAACTGTATATCTCTGAATTTCTTTTGCGATGACTATATAGCGAATAAGACTTCTTGAAGATCTTTTCAGGAATGGATAAAACGAGTGAGCAGCATACTTGATCTTATACATATGGACATCTGCAGTCCTATGCGTACATCATCACATTCTGGGAAGAAGTATTTCATTACTTTCATAGATGACTATACTTGTAAGGCCCATATATACTTCCTTTTAGCAAAGAGTAAAACATTCGAAAAATTCAAAAAATTCAAGGCAAGCATGGAGAATGATACAAAACGTTGGATAAGGATGCTACACTCAGATAATGGGACAGAATATGTAAACAAGTCCTTCAAACAATTCTTAAAAGAGCATGAAATATGATATACTAGAATGGCTCCCTATACTCCGCAACAAAACGGCATGGTGGAACGGTTCAATTGAACGATCATCGAGATAGTCTGAACGATGATGAATGCAGCTGGTTTGCCGCAATCCTTCTGGGCCGAAGCATTGAACACGGTGGTATACATATGCAATTGATGCATTTCTCGAGCCTTAAGTAAAAAAGTGACGTATAGTCTAAGGATAATAACCTCACACCTGAAGAACTGTGGAGTGGATCCAAGCTCGACATCTCACACTTATGGACATTCAGAAGCGAGGCTTACATATTGGATAAAGGTGGAAATAGAGGAAAATTCGAGCCTATAGCAGATAAGCATATATTCCTTGGATATGACAGATCAGCATATAGGTTGTGGAACATGCAAAAGTGTAGTATAGTCATCTCTCACGACATTCAGTTCAAAGAGAAAGCAAAGGAAATTCGTGTGGAAATTCCTATACCTGTAATCAATCTAATGGCGAGTGGAACTACACCGACAGTGAACACAACTACACTAACGATTCTGGTAACAATGGTACAACCTATGCCTACAAGATCAACAGCGCAAGTACCTATAAGACCCCCTGAACTGAGAATTACGAAGATTTTGAATAACAAAGAGGACATCTCTCTGAAGGATAAGAAAAAGCGCAAGTCTGGGATGGATAACAAAGTTCAAGCGGATCTGGGAAACTATTGGAGCCCACCCAAGTCATCTTGTCACAAACAACATCACGTGAACTATACCTGTGAATGTGCTTACATAGCAACGACCAGGAACTGGTACACTACGATGAAGCCATTCATTCGAATGATAAAAAGGAGTGGAAAAAGGCTATGGATGAGGAGTATGGCTCACTCATCAAGAACGATACATGGGATTTGGTCCCTCTTCCAGCAAATCAATAAGTCATAGGATCCTGATGGGTATATAAGATCAAGTGCAATAACAACAGTGGCATAGAATGATACAAGGCCTGATTCATGGCAAAGGGGTATTCACAAGACTTTGGAGTCAACTACGACGAGACGTTTTCTCCAGTATTTAAGCTTACTTTGCTTAGAATACTTCTTGCGATCGGAGCCAAGTATGACTATGAGATAATCAAATGGACGTTAAGACAGCCTTCCTAAATGGAGACGTGGATACCAAACTATACATTCTTCAACCACAAGGATACGAACTCTATGATAATGAGAAGGAGTTAGTATGCAGACTATGCAAAGGCCTCTACAGCATAAAACAGGCAGCAAGGCTATAGAATCGAAAATCGATGATTATCTCATAGAAGAGAATGGGTTCAAATGATGCGAAGCAGACCCATGCATATACACTCATCATACATCCTCAGGAACAGTGTATCTGGGAATTTGGGTCAACGATATCATTCTGGTTGAGACGACAAGTGAGATTAATGAAGTAAAGGTGGCACTATGCAAGAAGTTCAAGATGACAGATTTGGGTAACGCGTCTTTCCTTTTGGGGATATCCATCATACATAACAGGAGCACACATACTATACACCTAAGTCAAAAAGCCTACATTCAGACAATACTCACGCGATTCGGCATGAGCAAGTGCAAGCCAGTCGGAACACTGATGGAGATGTCTGTGAGATTAAAGAAGTCTGATACACCCGACAACAACGATATTCCCTATCGACAAGCAGTAGGATCCCTTATGTATCTAATGCTCGGGACGAGACCCAACCTATCATATACAATCAACAAGGTGGTGCAATATACATCATGCTACGACAACTCACATTGGATGGCAATCAAGTGCATATTCAGATACATTAAAGGTACAAAGAGTTATACACTCAATTTGGGTGATAAAGGAGTTAAAAGATTAAGCGGGAGTACTGTTACAGTAAGTCTTTCCAGCATGTGTGATGCTGATTGGGCTGGGGACTTGGATGATAGAAGGTCTACGACAGGATACTTCTTCTATCTTGATGACGGTGGAGCCATTTCGTGGCAAACTCGTAAGCAATCATCAGTAGTGACATCATCTACGCAAGTGGAATATCAAGTGTTATCTACAGCGATAAAGGAAGCCATCTGGCTTCGTGAACTGCTAAAGGATCTGGGATTCCCTCAAGAATCTACGACTATATGTCAGAACAACCAATTCACCATTGCTTTGGCAAAGAACCCTATACATCATGCAAGAACCAAGCATATTGATATACAGCACCATTACATACAAGAATGCATTGAAAACGAGGCTATACACCTGCTATACATCCCTATGGAGCAAATGGCGGCAGATTCGCTAATGAAGGCCCTTCCAAAGACAAAGTTCGATTTTTGCGTGCAAGGAATGGGTATAACAATGAACAATGAGCAAATTATGGCGAAACGATGGGTAGAATGAGTGTTACAGCAAATATTTGTGATGGGAACCTATAACATTGCTCAGGATTTCCATTTTTCACTACTTCTCTTACCTATTTTTATGCTTATAAGCAGGGAATTTTGACCTTTTTCAGTCATCTAGATAGCATCTCATTGGTAATGTTTTGTTTGCATTCTTTATCTCATTGAGTGGGAGTGTTGAGATTACAGGTTACAACTCGATATAGCACTCGATATAGATAATTTGTGGCGCAGTGGTATTGGGGTGACATTATCAACAAATGTGTAAAAGCGTATTACTTGAGTGATAAATAAATATATCTTCTATTCTTCCAAAAGTTCACAACATTATCAGCCCTATTTATAATCTGTTCAGAAAAGAAGTCAAGTTTCAATAGATATAATAGCAACAATAAGTCTTTATGAACTTAAGACCAGATTGACCCAGGCCCCAATTTTGAGAAGACCTAACTGGATCTAGAAGTTCATCCTACTGATAAATATTAATATAATAGGACTTGGAGCCATCCTAGTACAAAAGAAGAATAGTACTGAATATATCATAGCCTATTTTAGCCAAGATACTTATGGAGCTAAGCAGTTCTATAAGTCATACAAGTTGGAATATCTTATAGTTATCTAAGCTGTAGAGAAGTTCTATTACTACCTAGCTGGAAGATACTTCACCATTCAGACAGACCACTTAGTACTCACCTAATTGCTCACTATCAGTGAACTAAAAGGAATCTATATTTGATAAATTATGAAACTGCAAGCATATGATGCTACAATCATCTACTGTTTTAGAAGAACTAATGCCAATACTGATGCTCTCTTATGGATACTCTGAAGGACCCAACTCTTGTAAAATCATTATAAATAAGAAGCTATACTATGGAATTATCAGCTACCCATGGTAGTAAAAGATGCCCCCATATCTGGAAGAATGAATAATAATAATTATTAATTAAACATAGAAACAATTCAAAAACTGATAGAGAAATACTCAAGAAAGGATAACAATTAGTTATTTCCAAGCACCAGAAGAATCAAGTAATGAAGGAAATATATGAGCAAGGTCACATAAAAGGAATAAATATATATAATAAAGCAAAAAGAACCATGTTGTGGCCAGAAATAGAAGAAGATATTAAGCAATTTGTCAGAACCTATAATAAATACTAGAAATAAAAGCAAGATCAATAGAATCAAGCCCCAGAATTTGCAGACATTGAGTCAATACTATTTGTCCTCATTGCAAAGATATAATCAGCCTTCTTCCCTAATACTAACAGACAACTGATATGTCATTGTGATTATAGACCTATATATTTACAAAATGAGTAAAGACTGAACTCTTCAAGAAAGCCAATACATAGTCAATTACCAATTTCTTATATAGAGAAATCATCTGTCAATTCAAGACTCTGAAGTAAGTTACTACTAATAGAGGAACAGAATTTATCAACCAGTTTCATAAAATCCTCTATAAGAAGTATAAGATCAAATATATCAAGACTACAGTTTATCATCAATAAGGAAATGAATAAGCAAAAAGAACTAATAAGACTCTTAAGAACATCATTGCTAAGATTTGTAATAAATATGAAAATTGAGATTACTATCTTTCAATAGTATTATCCACTCTATGGAATATATAATCACAAAGTACTCATTTTATACTATAGGAAATGCTATTTAGTAAAGAAAGTTCTAGTGGAAGTTTGTCAATAAGTAATGATGCAATCTGGAAGTATATAGATATAGAGATATAGAGATTACATCAAATTAGAAAAAAGGCTGAGAATTACATAACCAAAGTACAGATATTATAATAGAATAATGCAGAAAAGATTTATAAGTCTCTAGAGATTATCAAGATAAGAGATGAAGTTCTAATATATTAGAATATAGTAGAAGCTTCTTGGTCAAGAAAACTGGAGCCCAAGTGAGAAAGACCTTATCTAGTACAAGATATAAAAGAGACTACCTTTCAGCTATAAAAACTCATAGGCATAATAATCTCTACTACTATCTATTGAAACTGACTTAAGAAGTATCATGGCCAATAACCAAAGTACTGTAATAATACTCAAGATTACTAGTGCTACTCAAAGAGTCATTAAGAGATAATAGCACACTACTGAATCTCCAACTATAGAAGAATCTTATGATAGTATTTAAAGTATTGTACAGACCCACCTTTCTTGAATCTCATACTTCAAAGCCTATCACTATTATACAGAATTCCAAAAGTACTTCAAACTTTGATAGATACTTAATCATAATTAGAATATAATCAAAGATGATTGAATCGCCCCTTTCTCTGCTACCATACTGGTTACAAGGTCTGGCAGGCAACCAGCTGAGTCCCCTTTCCCCAACTTACAATTTCTCTACCTTGGTGCAGTTTGCTGTACCTGTTGCAGGGCAGTGGAAGGAAGACAATAGTGACAAGTTGCCCCTCTTTTGGTGTCGGATCAGTGTTTTCTCCATTTTTTCATAGTTCTGGTGCCTCTGGCTGCATCTGGGGTGTACTTATCTTAGCACAGTGCTTTTCTTCCTTTGTCATCATCAACAAGGTATCATCTCGGTATGTCACAGGCTGCATAGGGAGTCGGCTGACTGTGGGCATCAAGTGTCGGTGTAGATTATCTGCAGGTTATTGGTGCCTGTGGTGGGGCCCTCTGAGTCTTGGTGAGCTTCCTGGCAAGCATGGTTCTGGCATAGGTGACTGCTTTTCGGGTATGGTCAGGTGGGAGGGGAGATGGCCATCACAGATAGGCAGAAGAGTGATAACAGTAGACCAGTTGGGTGCCAGGCTGGTGACAGCTATTTGGGTGTGGTGGGCACTGATTCGGTGGGGCCTTCTGATTGGTTAACTGGGGGTGGGGCTGTACCCAACTGGAACTGGGAGCTGATGTGGTGACACAATCGAGGCCCGCAGGCTTGGGGAGTGGGGCCTTCCTTTTCTGGCTGTACCTGACTGGAACCAGGAGCTGAAATGGCAATGTGATTGAGGCCTGCAGGCTCAGGGAGGGGGATAGGGGTCTCTCCCTATCCCCCGAGTAAGTTCTTTGATAGGGGGTTCTGTATATTAGTCCTTGTCAACTATTAGCTAGTTGGGGGTTTTTATTTTGCCTCGGACTTTCAGTTGGAGTTTGGGGAACTAGTTCTTATTCAGTTCTGGTACTGTTGGATTTTGACATATAGGTGTGCTCTTGCATGTAAACAATGATCCAGCCCTGGTGAGCTGATGAATCTGGTCTATGTATTATTAGGATAGGGGTATGAAATACTGCCCTTGCATAGCTAGAGCAGTGGGACTGCTGGACAATTTGATAGCCTAGGTTAATGGGGGGTTGGCGCTTGGAGGGGGGGTGGGGGAGAGTTTTGGCCTA
>RQIL01044935.1:0-14372 GCA_003951145.1 Jimgerdemannia lactiflua | reverse complement strand
TGGAAGTACCTGCTGGAGCTACCCCAAGGACCCACCACCCTGTCAGCCTCAATTCGCACCATGTCATCTGGGAGCCAAATGAACCCAATCAAGAGGAAGCTATTCAAGAAGTCCCCATCTTTGAAGACGAGGTTCAAGAATTCCAATACCCCACTCCTGAAGCAGCCCCCTCTGATACCGAATCCTCAGAAGAAGAGGAAGAGCAACAGAGAGTCTATCAGTCCTCTGACCGCATTCAAGCTGTTCAAGGATTAGAGAATGTTGTTGAAGATGATTGGCCACTATTCTATCCCCTCACCTCTTGGCTGGCGCTTCCCCCTTTTGAAGAACGGAATGACGAAGTCACCTCAGCGGATGATGTTTGGAGTCAGCTGTGAAAACCGTGCAAGCCAATGGCACATCCGCGTTCAGCATTACCATATTCGTATTCCTGTCGGTAAGCACCCGGCACATCGTGCAAGCCAATAGCGCACCCGTGTTCCAGCGTTACATCCGTATCCATAACCAGCAAACATCCGTCGCATTGTGCGAGTCAATAACGTATTTTATCCGTCAGCTGTGAAAATCGTGCAAGCCAATAGCACACCCACACTCAGGAGGAGAGATATACATCGTAGTACCCCGCATTTAGTACAAACATTTGTCGCATCCGTATTTAGTATGTCAGCTGTGAAAATCGTGCAAGCCAATGGTGCATCTGCGTTCACTGTTACATCCGTAACCTTACCCAGCGTCAGCATTACTATATCCGTAGCCATGTCGGCAAGCACCCGATGCAGCCTGCAAGCCAATAGCATAACTTAGCCAATGTAACCTCATTGTAACATTTTAGCGTAGTTTATTTCTTTTTCTTTTTCTTTGTCTTTCTAGTACTTTCTGTAACCTTCCAGCGCCTTCCGAATGATTAGAAATCATCTCTTGGCACTAAGCCACAGCTAGAACATTCTTGTCACTTCTGTTCCAGCCTTAGCTAGTCACGGAACTTCATGGAACATTGCGGATCTTTTATTTGTCATCATTGCCGAGAAACTTCTTCTTGGCATTTCCATTGATTACTCAGATCCTTCCGGATCCTTCTTTCATATCGTGTATAAATATCCTCTCTATTCTTTTGAATAAAGCTCAGAATATTTTCTCCCTGAATCCACAAGAACTTCCTGAACTCTTAGTAACTCTTCGAGCTACTTTGAACCTCTAGAATTTAGTCGCTTCCTCATTTAAGAAACCAGAACCGTTACAACTAGGCACAAAGACAGTGCAGCCTCTTGGAGAAGTTCACTAGATCCAGATCTCCTCTTTCTACAGGTATTGACAAGATCCCCCACCTGATCTGACTCCTCCACCCTGCTCAGATCCAGTCCTTTGCTACTTTCAGCAGTCTTTTCATTACTTATGCTGGAATGTCCAGATAATATGCCAAGTTCCATAGCTTTGGCATTCAGTAAATGTTCAGAATTATAACCCTGCCTGCCTAGGAGATATACCTCTCTCTTTAGTTCTTTAAAGACTCTTCCCATACCAATCCCACCAAGTCTTAGACAGCACTGACCCATATACTGAAAGAAAGATCCCCAGATAGCATACTGCCTCTCTTGTGGGAATAATAGTTCTAATAATATCTCCTCTAATTAATCTATTCCTCAGTATCATTGTTTCACACCTATATCAATTCAACTTCTGTTCAGAGCAGTGTTCATACCAACCCACTGCCTTCTACAGCTCCCCCACATCCCCCACAGACCCCAGTCCAACCACCATATCATCAGTAAAGGCCCCCACCTTCCAATTAACTCCTATTACTGTCAGCCCCCCAATCCTCCTCCTAATCCTATCCAACAGTGGCTCCAGTGATAATATATATAAAATTGGTAACAATGGATTGCCCTGAAGCACTCTCTGCCCTAGTGGAAATAACACATCCCTATGACCATTCACCATAACTACTGCCTATACTTCTCTCCAGAAGACTGATGATCAATCCCCCCAGCATTTCTGGAATTCCAATTCTCTCTAATACCTTTTCCAACCACACTCACCTCACCCTATCATATGCCTTCTCCTGATCCAAGAAGACCAACTGGCCATTAATTCCAGAAGCCCTTGCTCTCTCAATAACTCCAAGCATCCATACCATGCCATCCTGGATCAATCTTCTACCAATAAAGCCCATCTACTCCTCACTCAGTACCTGTTGTGTCACAACTTACAGCCTTGCAATCAGAACTTTCATTACCAACATTCTATCCATATCCAGAAGTATAATTGTTCTCCAATTCTTCCAATCTTCCTGCCTTCTCTTGTTCTTATAAAGGAGTGCTACTAGCTCCAGCTCTTGACCCCCTAGCTATATCTCTGTCTCTAAGACTAAATCATACATATTTCTCATCTCCTGGGTTATCTCTTCAATTACCACCATCTTCTTAAAAAAGTTCCAAGGCAATCTATCTTCCCCTGAGATAGTGCCTAGCTTCATTACTGATGGCATACTCATGATCTCCTCTACTCAAACCAGCTGGTCCAAGTCCTCAAGGCCCTCTGTCCATACTTAGCACAAGTTCTCCAAGCATTCTCCAATGGCATCTCAATTCTCACCCCCATCTTCCTTGCTCCACAGCTGGCCCCAGTGACCATTCAATTGTTCTAAAATCCCCTGCCAGTGACTACATTGCCATCCTCCCCAAAAGTCTCTTTCCACTACTGTTGTACTCTCTGTACTCACAGCAGTCTATACAGATACTTAGTTGGCCTCTATGTATTTCTTCTCTAATCTCTGTCATCACAGTCTTTCTGAAATCTCAAGAATATAGACCTCCTCCTTCTATCAAAAGACTACCTTTAGCTCCATAATCTCTATTCTTATTCTTCTATCCTCCAGTCCTCACTATCCTCCCCTCCACTCTCCTCTTCCATCTTCAAGTCCACCAGCTGCATCAGTAGATATTTAAGTTACTTAGAGGCCAATAGCCCCCTCTTTCTTTGAAGCCTGCTCTTCATCTTCCCTATCTCTCCTCAATATAGTTTTACTGCATCCTTCAGCTTCAACCACCTGACTCTCACCAGAATTGCCTCTCAGCACTACTGAGCAATAAGAGAAGCAGTCTCCTCACTCCATTTATCCCACAGCTTTCCATCCTCCAATAGGGCACAATTAAGTCTCTAATGTCTAGGCCTATCTTCACTTCTACTAAAATTCTCTTGCCCTATGATATCCCAATAATCCGACCAAAGACACCACACCACCTCCAAAGACTACCAGACATTACTTCCGGGTAGTCTGCTAAGACTACCCCATTGATCCTTATCTCTAGTCCATCCACTCAGTGAATAAATACCTTTAAGTCTCCCCACTTCACTCAGCCAGCTTCACTTAATACACTAAGTCTCTATATCTCTCATCTATCTAGCCCTCCACTTTGACCAGCCACCCTAGGTCCTCTATCAGACCTATCCACTTTTATATTTCATACCATATTAAAGTTGCTGCCCAGCAGATCCACTCCAGTCTCCACCAATGCACTACTTTCCAGTAGCTCCTCTAGCCATTCCACTCTCACACCCCTAACTGCTGGGCAGTAATATAACTCAACTACCATGAGACTCACCCAGACCTCATCTGTGATCCCTATACTAGACATTCTCCCCACCCCCCAATGTCCTTCAGCTCTTTTTTTTTCTTTTCAAATCAAAATTCCATCCTTTCCATACTACTTTGCCATGCCTCTCCATTCCTTAGTCCAATTCTGCTTGTTCAATACATCCTTGTATCATATATTCTAAGTAAAAAAAGATCTGCCTCCAAGCTCTTAAGCCATACAAAGATATTTCTATACTATACAGAACCTTATAGCCTATTGATATTCAAAGAGAGAATATTGGTTATACTTTCATAGTTAGAATGTTTGATTATTATTTTTTTCTCTATAAGACATAGCCTCATTTATTACTGAACACCTGTTTAAATATTTCAATTGTCCTCATACTGCACCAGTAGCCCCAGCCCTCTTCTCTCTATCCTATCTCTGTACTTACCCTCCCCCCCACCTTCTCTCTCTCAAACACTATCTTATTGCTGATTACCTATACTTGACCCTCACTCTTACTACAAATATCTTCCACTAATTTCCTACAGCACCACTCCCCAGAGCCCCATCCCCTCTGCCAACCTGTCAGTATATCTCCCATCAATCACTACCATCTTATTATCTTTTCTCCCAGGGTCATTTGCCTACCCTCCTCAAAAACTGCTAGCCAATGTCCCACCATATCTACCCACACTACAATGGCCCACCCCAGGGTGAGCCACTTATTTCCTACCACACTGAACACCCTTACCCTAAGTATATCCCACCTCCCCCACCTGTGCTCTCTACTTATATCACCCAGATACTGGCCCACCTCTCTCCAAAAATTCTCCAATACCTCACACTCCTCTAGTCAATGCTCAGGGATCCCCTATCTGCCCAACTCCCATGCACTCCTCACACTCAAAGTCCCCTCCCTCTACTGAATGTCCTGTCCTATAGTTCAGTATCACATTTCGCCTCATCACCCTCCACCATACCACTCAGAACTTTGGGGGGATCCACTTCTTCACCTCTGCCCCCCAAGCCAATAGGCCTGACCAATCTCACTCTTCTTCAATCCCTATGCTTTGCCATCCTTCTGGCCAAAGATCCAGGCCAAAGCTCTGTTGGCTTCATAAAGGCAGAAGTCAATTACTGGTGATCCTCCCAGCAACAGCTTGTGCCACTGCCACATCCCCAGACCCCAGTGTTTCTCTGCCACATTCTCCTTCCATCAAAGTCCAATTTGATGTACTCCTTCTATCACTCCCCACCAGAATCCTCAATATCACAGCCTCTTACTACTGCTATAGCCAAACACCTCCAACAAGTCTTCAGATAACTCCTGGGGGGCATATCTTGCTTTCCACACCTATTGTATTAGGGGAACCCACTCTCCCCCTCTCAGTACTGCTGCTCTTTGGATCCACCATGCTCGCAAGCAATGAAGCTTCTTGGGAAAGTCTACCAATCTGAGACCACCACACTCCATAGGTAAAGTGAGGACCTCTCAGCTTTACCGACTTCACTTTCCTGCCCAGATCCAATCTTTAGTAGCCTCTTCACAACCTATGCCAGAAAGTCCAAATGGTACACAAGATACCATAGCTTCAGTATCTAGTAAACATTCAGAATCATCACCCATCCTGCCAGAGAGATGTAGCACTCCCTCCAGCTTTTTAGTAAGTCTCCCCATGCTTGCACCCTCCCCTCCCACCAGGCCCTTAGCAGCACTGAGCTATAAACTGAGAAGAAGATGTCCAAGTATTGAACTTCCTCCTCTGCTGACACTACTGATCCAATAATATTGCCACCAACAATTCCATTCCTCAGCACCATCATCTCACACTTGTGCCAGTTCAGCTTCTGGCCAGAATATCTTTCATACCAGCCAACTGCCTCCTTGAGCTCCCCCACATCTTGGACAGAGCCCAGACCAACCACCATATTATCCACAAAGGTGCCCACCTTCCAGTTTATCCCTAATATAGTCAGTCCTCTAATCTGCCACCTAATCCTATCCAGAAGTGGCTCCAGTGACAGAGTATACTGAATTGGGGACAGAGGGTCCCCTTGTGGCACTCCTCTCCCTATTTAAATGGCTCTCCTTGATAGTCATTCACCATTATAGCCATTTTGCTCTCCTCCAGCAGCTGAATGATGGTCTGACCCAGTCCCCCTGGGATTCCAATGCTCCCCAAGACCTTCCCTAACCATACTCATTGCACCCTGTTATATGTCTTCTCTTGATCCAAGAAGACCTGCCTTTCATCAAACCCTGCAGTCCTTGCCTCTTCAATGATACCATGCACCCATACTGTACCATCTCTGATCAGTCTTCTACCAACAAAGCCATACTGTTCTTCCCCCAGAACTTTTTGTGCCACTACCTGTGGATGTGCCACCAGTATCTTGGTTACCAGCTTTCCATCTATATCCAAAATCAGTCTCCAATTCTTCCAGTCCTCTCTCAGCCCCTTGTCCTTATACAGAAACATCATCTACCCTAACTCTTGTCCCCCTAGCCATTTTCCTGAGTCAATCACAGCCTCACACATCTCCTTCATCTTCTCAAGCATCTCTTTAATGTTCACTATTCTCTTCCAAAAATTCCATGGCAGACTATCCTCCCCTGGCACCATCTCATTCTTTGTAGCTGACAGTATTTCTAAGATTTCTTCCTCTTGGATAGAGTGGGTCAGATCCCCTAACCCCTCAGCCATCAGTGGGATCCACTCCTCCAAGAATCCCTTGATAGTCTTCCCATCCTCCCCTCCCTCCTCCTCACTTCACAGGTTGCTCCATTCCCTCTGGAATG
Organism: Jimgerdemannia lactiflua; assembly: GCA_003951145.1. Taxonomy (NCBI): domain Eukaryota; kingdom Fungi; phylum Mucoromycota; class Endogonomycetes; order Endogonales; family Endogonaceae; genus Jimgerdemannia; species Jimgerdemannia lactiflua. The sequence continues at coordinate 7,991 of RQIL01044935.1, read as the reverse complement.
AGCCCAGAATACCCTGCACCCCTGTCACTATTTCACCATCTTCTCCTATAATACCCTCCCACCTCTGCTGCACCTTGTGTACTCTGAGAAGTCTGATAAGATACTTTGTAGTCTTTCTCCATTCTCCAGCCCCTGCCACCTCAATCTTGCCACCATTTTTTGAACTTATAGCTCCTCTTCCTCCCTTGTGGCAATTCTTAGCACTTCAATTTCCATCTTCACTCTCTCTATTCTCCACTTCTTGCCTTCCTCCTCAGTACACTCATTGCCACCAGTCAATTCCAGCAGAAGGCTCTCCAGCCAGCATGAGATTTCCACCATCCATTTTCTTCTAAGTCTTCTCTTTGTCCTCCCCACCTCTCTCTAAAAAATCTGAGCAGTGGCCTTCAACTTCAGCCACTGATCCCCTACTGCAATGCCTTCACCTCTCTAATGTGCAATATTGCCTACCACCTCTTCACTCCATTGCCCCCACACCCTCTTGTCTTTCAATAAAGTATAGTTTAGTCTTCAATATCCAGGCCCATCCCCACTCCCCCCAAATTTCCCTGCTCTGCTACCCCCAAGTGGTCTGACCAGGGGCACAACATCACTCCCAATTCTTTCCAGACATCTATCTCCCAATAGTCAGCTGTGAGAATCCAGTCAATCTGTATTTCCAGTCCATGCACCCAATGGATAAAGACTGCCCAGTTCCCCCACTTCTGGTGCTCTGCATCTCTTATGGTGCTCAGTCTCTCCACCTCCTTCCATCTGTCCAGTCCCCCACTTCTGCTAGACCCACCTAGTCCACCATCAGAGTGATCTACAGTGGTATCCCTAACCATGTTAAAGTCCCCTCAAAGTATGTCAACCCCAACTTCTACCAAAGTACTACTGTCCAGCAACTCCTCTATCTAAGCTACCATCAATCCTCATTCTGCCAGACAATAGCAAGATTCTAACACTACTGGCCCCCACCCCAGCCTCACCCATATCCCCTATAGCAAGTGATCTCCCTAGCCTCCAATATTCCTCAGTTCTCCTTTGTCCTTTCTTATCAGAATTTCAACCTTTCCTCACCATTCTGCTACCCCTCCCCACTCTCTTGACCAGTTCAACTTGTCCTTCTCATCCTCATATCTTATATTCTAAAGTAGAAAAACATCTGCTTCCGAATCCTTAAGCCATGCAAAATGTTTTGATGCCTCTCTAATCCCCTTAGCCCATTGATATTAAGTGAAAAAACATAGGTTGTACTGTTCATATTGAGTTGAAGTTCCACTCTAAATCTCCAGATCCTGGTCCATCCTTGACAAGTCCATCTCTCTCTCAGCTTCTAGTTCAGTTTCCTCCCTTTCCCTATTCTCCAACTCCATCAAGATCTCTTGGACTGCCACTGTGTTCATCGATTCCATCATCACACAATAGTTCTCACATACTGCCTCCCACAACCCTGCCCCATTCCAGGTATTCCACCTAGTGACTACTATCCTCCTTGCTACCTTCTTCAACTCTGCCTCCCAGACAATATCTACCTCATACCATTTATCCTCCAACAGCCTCACCAAGCATTCTGCCATCAGCTTCCCTACAACTTCAACCCTATATAAGATATCACTCTAGGCCTTCTCACTCATAAGCCAAAAGTCCACATCACCCAACTTCTCATTTGCCAATACTGTAATCATCCTGCACATCCAAGGCCCCTCTCCCATGTGCTCCCTCCCAGGAGTTGCTGACCTTTTTCCTTCTTCTTGCACTTCTTTTCCTTACTGCCACTTGAACACCACACCAGTTTCAGATCCAGTACACCAACCAGGAGGTTGAATGAATCACTGCCATTTTGATAGTCGCTTTCTTCAATAACCATTCAAAAAGTGTGTGAAAAGTATATGTAATATAAGTAGTAATGGAAGAGCAGGCTGGCAGTTAGAATGTTTGATGTGTTTCCCATTTCCCTTCCAGCCTCTATACAATTCTAGCTCATATCTATTCTTGATAAATCCAGGAGGCATTCTGCATCAACCTCAGCTTCCTTCTTCTTCTTTGCCTCCAATGCTACAAGCACTATTCTGTCAGATTCATCAAGCTTCTTCTTCATCTCCTTCCTTCCTATAGTCTACACAGATATCCTGCCAAATCTTTGGCTCATTTTTTATCAGCCAGCAACTATCAATAAGCTGGACTGCTGTCCTCACCAACTCAGCCTCCCTGGTCACATCCACCTCATATCTCTTCACTGCCAGTTCCTTTAATTGTAATTTGCCCACCACCTCTACCCCAGACAAATGCTGTTGCAATACTGCTTCATCCAAGAACCAAAAATTGACTTCTACCAATTCATCAGCTGCCAAATCTCCAGAGTCTTGTAAAAAATCCTATCTCAGAACCAGACTCTAACAGTGAAGACAAACCAGACATAAGCTATCTTTAGAAGTTCCATAGAGTAGACAATGAAGATGTTTAGAAATTTATAGAAGAAATTGAAGTACAAGCAGTCACCATAAAATGGAACTACCAGAGAAAGCTTAGAATTATAGAATAACTCTTGAAAGGTCCAGCCTTATAGAAGTATAGCCAAGCAGACTACTTGGAGGCAAAATCTATAGAGAAGAATGTACCAACTATCTTCTAACAAATAGAGACCATGCAAACAGATATAATATTTATAAACCGGACTTCAAACCCGGTTCAATGACCTTGAGGATCAATAAGAGGCATAAGAAGCTTTAATCTAAATAAGTCAAACTACTAATGAAATCCTAAAGAGTTTTTACTATTAGATTCAAGTCCTATAATAGTTGTTCAACTAACTGGAGCCCTTAGGAATCTTTACCAGATGGATTATATCTCTGTCAGGATACCAGTTCACCATTATTAATATAAAAGGTATTTAGAATTCCAATATCAATACTCTGTCAATAATACCACAAACCCAATAAGAAAGAAAAGAACTGCTATAAGAGAAGGCTGCTTCTCACTCAACCAAATGAACCTAGAACTACACCTTGCCCTTATCTAGAGTCTGTATCATGGGAGGTTTAAGAAAAAAATTCAGCCAGTCTATAAGCTGTGTAATAAAAAATTTCAAGAAGACAATGGCAAACTTTGGAGAGTAGAAGGAGATAAATATACCTGAGTTCCAAAAGAAGAGAAAATACAAAAGATACTGATAACTAACTATAATAGAATATATACCTAGAAATTGGAGCCACTATTATAAGAATAATGAAGTAATACTGATGGGCAAAGATGAGGAAACAATTTTTATATCATATTTAATAATGTGATACCTGCCAATAATACCAATAAAAGCTAATAGAGAAAGTACCATTAATGCCAATCTCAGTACCAGCAGGAGTATTTCAATAACTAAGAATTGATATTAAAAAACTCTTATTGATAACTAGCTAAGTAAGATACTACATCCTCACTATTGAAGACCACCTAATGAAATGGCCTATTCTTTATCATTGAGAGCATATGCCTAGATAATTATTGAAATCCTATATGATAAAATTTTCAGCCACTATGATATTTCCAAGGAAATCATCACTAATTAAGACTAAGAGTTTGTCAATAAGATCATAAAGACCTTTATAAGCAAATTCAAAATCAAGCTATACCCTAACAGCTTACCACTCACAGATAAATAGACTTACTGACTAAATTAACAAGAATATTAAGCAAGGCATCAACCAAACTAGAGATTAGCTTAAATTTGATATCTATCTACCAGCAATCTTATTTAGTATCTATACCTTAAAGATAACTACTACTCAATAGATCTCTTTCAATCTAGTATATTTCTGAGAAATACAAGATTCTGCAAAATCAATTCAGCTGAATTTGATAAAATAAGTTACTGAGAAAATCACTCAGTTATATAAAGTATGTCAGCAAATGAGAATTTATCACTAAGATATAAAAATGATAAAAGAAGTACTACAACCATAAAGCTGACTTAGAACTTCCACTTTTTAGATAATAAGTCTTAGTATATTATACTATTATAGAAGAAAATTGAAGTATCAAGCTCAAACTGAAATAGAAAGAACCCTATCTTTTACATCAAGTATTCACAAACCACACTTATCAACTTAAGACTTTGGATAGAGTTATACTTAAGATCAAGATATGTTGTATACTGCAACTAATATGGCCTTCCTACTCTATAGAAGAAAAATACATTTGAACAACTCTACTTATCTCACCTGTATCTACTCTATTTAAGATAGGTGATATCTCTAGTAATACTTAAGAAAGTTGATAAATTGGAACCAGACTTAAGCCCATCAGTGTATCAGATATTATGACTAGAAATTGCCTCATATTATAGAAAAATCTATTTCTGAGAGATTCAAATCCCCAGCTACAACTCTGAAAGCCCTTGTTCTAGATAAAGATGACCAGTCCTTACAAATGTACCAGTAACTTACTTATTCCTAGAGTTAAGACCTGCTATTCTTATGTAACCATCACTGTCAAGAATAGCTCTAATTTTGCAAGAGGCAGATATAACATTCATATTTGATAACCAATCTTCTTCCATTATCACTCACATTATACATAATTTTCATACACTTTTTTGAAGACAGAGACTAACAATATGACAGTGATTCAACCTCCCAATTGGTATACTGGTTCTGGTGCTGGTGTGTTATCTAGGTGGCAACAAGAAACAGAAGGATATAGTCTGAGAATAGGGTCCTTTGGGAAGATGACTGATAGAAGTGGAGAAGAAGAAGGATGAGGAGTTGAGGGAGAGAGAAGTGGCATGGGACCAGTGAGCTTCCCAGTGGCTGTGATAAATGGAGCTGGTAGAGGAGGTCCAAATGGATGGCAGCAAGTTAGAAGAGAGAGAGGGAAACTGAGTGGGAGCAGTGGGGCTGGGCCTGGCATAGAGGTGAAGGGGGCCAGTGGAGCTGGGGCTAGCAGGAGAGATGGGACTGCTGATAAGGCTGAGACTGGGAATCTGGAAAAAAAAGAAGATGTGAGTGCTGATTGAACTAAGGAAGCAGCTGAGAGATCAAGGGTAACACACAAGGCAGATCTGGCAGATAGTATGATGGGGCTAGTAGTGATCCTGTTACTTAAGAAATCTATCTTGGAATTTGCTATCATGCTGAACTTCTGGGGGCTGGCAGTGATAGCTAGGATGGTGTTGGTACTTCTGAATAAGCAATTGAGTAAGGTGGCATCAGTGAAGTTCTTGAAAGAACTAGAAGAGATTGAAGTCAGATTTTTTAAGAAGGAGCATATAGTAGTAGTGGTGGCTAAAGGAGTGTAAGTTGGTGAGGTTGCTGTTCTGATGGCATAGTGACTCTGTTGGGACCCTAGTGGTGGTCAAGTGGGTACCAACTATATCAATGGAAGAGATGAAGAACAGGGTTGAAAAGGTGATGAGAGAGTATAGAGAGGTTGTGAATATCAGATTTCAGTTGTAGGAAGGGACTACTTTCTGTACTGGAGATGTGGAGGCATAACTGAGGGTAACTAGAAAGGAGGTGATAGGTAAAGGCAGTGGCTGGCCTAAGGTGCTGAAGTGAAATCCCTTCAAGTGCAAGGTATCTAGAGTCAAGAGTATAGAGGAGGAGGAGAAAGATCTTTTGATGGTACTCTGAAAGTTAGATGGAGCTATGGAGCAGAGAAAGAAGGCTTGGTGAGTCTTTAAAAAAGCTATGATATTTGTAGAGATCAATAGGAGATCTGGAAAAGGGCTTAGGGGAGGAAGTGGCAACAGGAACTCCTCATGAGGCTCAAGGCAGGCTCTGGGAATGAGGGGGTCTAGTGAAGGGCCAGTGGTGGGAGATGGGCAGAAAGGGCCTGAGAGGTCATAGTACTCTGAGTTTGCCCCCCAGAGGAGGAGGCCAGATAGAAAGAAGGAGTCATTCTTTGATGACTGAGTGGTAAAGAGAGATGTCAGCAAGGGTAAGGGAGATAGGATGCATGCAATTATGGCTGGAGTCATAGGAGTTGAGGTGGAGGATATTGTGATAAAGGGTGAAAAGAATGTTAGGTTCAGAGTACTGGATGTGGCCATGGAGGAACTGATAGTTGGAGTGGCTGGGAGGACCTGGTGGATGCATCTGATGAGGAGTAGGATGAGTCAGCTAGTACCAGTCTGAGTGGAGTGCAAGTAGTAGAGAAAAGGTCAATGACTTCTGGGAGAGTGGGGCCTTAGATATACAGAATGGTGACAGAACTGGTGAGTGAGAAGTTGGGTAGTGTGGATTTCCAACTTATGGATGAGAAGACCTGGAGTGATATCTTGGTGGAATTTGGCATTGTGGGAAAACTGACAGCAGAATGCTTGATAGTATTGCTATAAGATGAAGGATATAAGATAGATATCTCTTGAGAAGCAGAATTGGGGATGGTAGCACAGAGGATAGTAGTTGAGGGATGGAATATCTGGAATGAGGCAGGGTTATAGAAGGCAGTATATAAGAATTATCATTTGAAAATAGAGAAAAAGGACACATTAGCAGTTCAAGAGATCTTAGTGGAGCTAAAGACTAGGAAAAATGAGAAAACTGAGCTGGAAGCTGAGAGAGAGCTGGACCTGTCAAGACTGGATCAGGATCTGGAGGTTTAGAGCAGAACATCACTTCAAATATTATTCAATATGAACAGTACAATTAATATTTTTTTCACTCAATATCAATGGGCTAAGGGGATCAGAAAGGTGACAAAAAAAATTTACATAGCTCAACGACTTGGAAGCAGATGTATTTTTACTTCAGGATGTAAGATATAAGGATAAGGTAGACAAGCAGCACTTGTTAAGAGAATTGGGAGGGGTGGCAGAATGGTAAGGGAAGGTTGGGATTCTGATATGGAAGGATAAAGAAGAACTGCAGAATATTGAAGATTAGAGAGATCTTTTGCTATAGGGGGTTTGGGTGAGACCAGGTTGGGGGCCAGTAGTGGTAGGGTCTTGTTACTGTCCAGCTGTAAGGGGGTTGAAAGTGGCTTGGATAGAAGAGCTGTTGGACAATGGAACTTTGATAGAGGCTGGGGTTGACATACTTGGAGGGGATTTCAATATGGTTAGGAATGCTACTGTGGATTACTCTGATGGTGGATTAGGCAGGTCTGGCAGAAGTGGGGGGCTGGACAGATGGGAAGAGATGGAGCAACTGAGTACTCTGGGAGATATAGAGGATTTGAAGTTGGGAAACTGGGCAGTATTCACTCATTGGGTAGATGGGCTGGAAACATAGATTGATTGGATTCTTACAGCTGACTCTTGGGGAGTAGATATCTGGAAGGGACCAGAGGTGACCCTGGTCAGATCACAGGGGGAGTGGCAGAGCAAGAAATATTTGGAGAGAGTGGGGATGGGCCTGGATATTGGTGACTGAACTGCTCTCTTTTGAAGGACAAGGGGGTGTGGGGACAATGGAGCCAGGAGGTGGCAGCCAATATTATGAGATGGTGAGGGGAAGGAATTCCAGTGGGGGACCAGTGACTGAAGTTGAAGGCCACTGCCCAGGTCTTCTGGGGTGAGATAGGGAGAATGAAGGGAAGACTTAGAAGGAAAAAGATGGTGGAAATCTCATGTCAGCTGGAAGGCCTACTGCTTGAAATGACTGATGTCTAAGAGAATGCAGGGGAGGAGGGAGAGGAGTGGAGAGTGGAGAGAGCAAGGATGGAAATTGAAGAACTAAAGATTGCCTTACAGGAGGAGAAAGAGTTGCAAGTTCAAGGAATGGTGGCAAGACTGAGGTGGCAGGGGTTGGAGGATCGAGAAAGGTCTATAAAGTATCATCTCTCTCTGGTAACATTCACGTTACACAAATTCCCACACACACTTTTGACACACTTTTCATCATTTTATTGAGAAACCTCTTAAGGCGATGGCGACCAAGCAAGGCACGGACAGGCGTACTGGTGTGGGGGATGGGCCAGCCTTCAAATGGCAGTATGGCAAGGGAGGGATAGGGCTGGGGCCAGGGTTTTTTGGACCGTCGACGGGTGGAGGAGCAGGAGGAGGGCAGGAGTTG
>RQIL01044924.1:0-14376 GCA_003951145.1 Jimgerdemannia lactiflua | reverse complement strand
GGTCGTCTAAATCCCGGAAATTGACCGAATTCACGTAAAAAAAAACTCTCCCGGGAATGTATACATCGCGTCAGCGCACATCATTGCTGTCTTGCAGATTAACGTGGGACATGTAATTACACTTCACGTCCTTTGATTAGACGTGGAACAGTCCCCAGGTATTCAAACTCCAACCTTTCCTTCACTTTCATTTATGGAGATGTTCGTAACGGTATATCGACTGATTTTAGGGTTGTTTAATGTGTTGTTTTATATTATTTTAATAAAGCAAAATCATGAGACAGTACGTCTGAACCACAATTATATACAGATCGTTAATTTCAGCCCAGCGATTCGGCCAAACTTGACAAGCAATTGTAAAATCAGCGGAGACCCTCATGGCCCGAAAGAGAGGAATAGTATCGAAAAATAATGTCCTGCAGACATACAGTCAGCCGACTCGGGAAACATGAGAATAGAAAACCTCGCGCACGATGCACTCTACCGAGCAATCCTTAATCTCAAGCCTCCTTTGTGGCTCAGTCCAGGATACGTGTCTATGCTTTCATTTATTATTTATTCCTCTTCATTCAGCATTGCTCTGATTTTAACTTCCATATGGTTCTGAAACAGAACTGAAAACAATCGTTGAATATTAACCACCGGGCGGCGATTAACCGCCGAGCGATAATTAGCCGTTGGACGACGCTATTCCACTGAGCAACCAACGTCGACCAATCGCTATTGGATAGCGCGGGTTGCTTCGTTCCTTGTTCTGATGAGGTCTATTCTGATTGTCGTTGTTAGATCCTGCCGCACATTTTTCCGGGTGTAAAAGTACACAAGGCCACTATCACGTGTTATTCCAGTGCTGAACAGTGCAATGGATGGCTTTCGACTAAGGCTCCGTTGATACACAAACGTCGAGATAGACTTCGCAAATTGCTCGTCTATCTCTGTACAAATGAGTGCATAACTTATGCTGAATTTAATTCTTTTTATTGCCTATCTGTCAGACGGGCTTTGGTGTCGGGCAATTCCGCATATAACGGGGATCCGTGATTCTAGAAGATAGGGTTGGCAGTGTTGGAAGTTATATCTGAAGCCCTTGTCGACACGGAAAATGTAGGCTTAAATGAATAGTGGGCTGTGAATCATCCTGGATTATTCCAACCTTAATCGAATTCCGGATCTTGGTATAGGCCGAAGCTTTGAACGCTAACATTTTTTTTTTTAGTTCTTTGCTGATACTCAGTTGCATGGCATGTCACTTATTCGATAGTGCAACAAAAATCGATTTAATCTACCCTCGAGGGGCGTTGCTGAATGTTGTAAACTAATTTATGGACAATTATTTGACACTCTCATTGCCGAAACAACCTTAACCTTGGGAGTGAGTGCGTTGTGCCTTGTCGTCCTCATTATGTCCGTTGTTTGGGGATTTTCCATGTTTGAAACGCCGAATCACCTACTATAAGTTTTATGGCACTGCAACCCTGGAGCCCTGGTCCTACCAAAGGATAAAAGCGTGCTCGCTCATGGAGAGATGGCTATCTTTCGGGGATATGAACGTGAAATATGCCCTCCATATCAAATAAAACTACTTCAATATTGTGGGGCATTGTCAGCCAGGGCTTTGCTTGATTGTGAGCATGTCCTAGCACCCATCATGCTTTGTTCCGAATGAACTGTTTTGTGTATATTGGTAGGTAATCAAAGAGATCGCGATATATATATTTGTTATCATAACTGAACAACGAACAATGTCATCTACTTATGTCGATCAAGGCAGCAAATCCTTGACAGATTTCTCATTTGTACGTGGAACACCCTAGGGCTGCGCGAACTGCCTCTGTTGGTTTGACTGTATTAGTAGTTGTTGAATTCGACCTAGTGACATTTTCTAATCAAATTTACATGGCTAGCAGAATAACGTTCAGGACATTCGTAATTATTCAAATATTGTCAATCGGCAATACTTTTGTCCAATTACGGCATGTTAACTTGGTCATAACGCTGTCAATGGTATTAATACTGAATTGGGTGGACAGGTAGAATGTTGTTGGCATTTCAGATTGCCTCGGGGCCCATCAATGTTTTCGAGAAAAATGAGGCTGTACGGAAGGCCTGAGAATTGAATACAGCAAGTATTTTGTGAGACTGCCCCCCCTCGGGCAGGTGGATAATAAAAATTACTCACGTCACGGAATCCCAACTAGCACTGGTACCGTACATTGAATACCTGTGCCATATATTTTAGTATCTGTATTATGATTAAGTACTGTTGCATGCAAAATGTATCCTTCTTGCTTCTAAGCACAAAGCAATGTGCTTCTTGATAGAAGATTTTTCTTATTCCTTCCTGGCTGGTAGCCCTTCTTTATGTCTGTTCAATTTGTCTAGGCAGCTAAGTCTCTTGATGACTTCCTGGATTTGAATCCTAAGACAGTTTTCCATAATAAGAGAAGTTCTTCAACTCAAAATCCTAGCCTCCCTACTCAAGATAGTTGTTTGGTTCCTGAACTTTTTTCAGTCTCTTGAAGTTATTGGTTTTTTTTACTATAGAATCTGACTGTTCTGTACAATGAAACTAGACAGAGGTTTATTGATGGAATTTCAGGCCTAAACTAGAGATAAGAATATAATATAATTGATCAAATAATGAATAGTTATAAATACTAACTATATAGAGATAAGTATAGAGTTATTACTTATGTCAATTGTAGCCAGTCCTATCATCAAGTTATATGGAAACCTATCCAAAAAGTTTCTAATGTTAAAGAATTCTAAGAAGTTACCACTATTGATAAATTTAAGTTTCTCTATACAGATTTAGAATTCTCTAAAGAATTCTATTTAATATTTAGAGATAATGAAGAAGTCTCAAGAGTCTATCAGTCCTCTATCTGTACCTAAGCTCTTCAAGGACTCAAATATATTATTGCTAATAATTGACTGAAATTTTACCCTAATATTACTTTAATTAAGCATTACTTTGTTCTAAACTATTTTAGAATTAATTTCTATTATCTTGAAAGTATTTGTGTATCCAGTGTAGCATGCGTTTTGTATAAACTTATAAGGCTTCTTGCATACTTGTGAAGCACAGTCTCCAAATTATATATGAATTAAATAGGTTCGCAGTCGATTATGGGTCAGAGGTCACGTGATGGGTCATTCGATTTGTTTGTTGATGTCAGTCTTTCGAATATGGTGGCTCAATTGTTTAGTGGTCGATGGACTTTTACTGGTGGTTATTTGAACAGTGCGGCGCACTGCTTGTAAGCACGGCAGGACGGTTATTCTTTTACCCTTAGTGGGCGAGCGGGCTGATTAACATGGTGGCGATCAGGTACCAAATGCGGGCGATCTGATGATTAACATGCGTGGGAGTGGTTAACATGACGGTTGGTGAGTAAACGTGGGCGAGAGCAGCAATCTTTCTGTCTTGAATAAGCAATCTGGATGGGTTGAGTAATGTGCGGCGATTGTGCATGGGGCAGCGATCCTAAACTAAGTGGCTCGGTCATAGCGGGAATCGTTCGTAGGTCGATGTTCGATTAACTTGAGAGTGGGTTTCTGACGGTCTTCTGGCAGGTCTCTGTCTGAAATGCGTGGTGGTCCTTGGTGGCAATTTCCTTAGTGGCGGCAATTGACTGACTTGACGGGTTTCTTAACTTGGCGGCTGGGTCGATGCAGATTTCAGTATGTGGCAAGAGAAAATTCTTTAACTCAAACCTCGAGTGATTGTTGCTCTAGTTGTCTTGTTCTCAGAATTCCAGTTCTCATGGAGACAAGTATTTCTTTGTAAAACTCTCGAACTGACTGAGGATTTATTCACTGCAGTTTGGGGGAGGTATTTATACAGAGTTGTGTGCAGATTTTGCTAAGTATATGGCTAAGTAATTGGTAATTCCCTACTCTTGAATTAGTGCGGATTTGGAAGTCAAGTGACTAACTAGTAGAATAAGGCTAATCCTTTGTTTGTGATGAATAAGGCTAGTTAAAGTGCAGTCACTGTTTGTGAAACTAACTAACTAGATCAAATTTGGCTAATAGAACTGTCACTGTTCAACCTGAAGTTTAGTGTGACTGGGATTATGTCATCTTCTTCTTCTTTCTCATTTTCTTCAGGGTATCTGGCCAAATCATTTTCTGCAACTTCCACTAGTGAGCTGGCTTCAGTTGGGGGTTCTGAGGGTATGGAGAAGGTGTCTGCATGTCTTTCTGAGAGGTTGTTAAAGTCCTCTTCCTACAAAACAAATCGGTCGCTGTTATTTCCTTGGTCTTGAGGAGTGATGTCAGCAGTGATGATGTCACTGCTGATGATGTCATCATCAGTGAAGGGTGTGGAGTACTCTTGCTGCTCCTGTGGTCTCCAGTCTATGAGGTTTTCTTCCACAAAATAGGGGACATCTGTGGAGTTCTGTGGGGCACAGATTCTCAGAGGAGGGCCTTGGAATAGAGCTATTAATCCTCCGATAAACTGGTCTGGATTATCTTCTAGAAGGGGGTTCCAGAGGTCTTGTACTTCTTCACTCTTAACCGAAATGGCAGATTGGGCCTCTTCTGCTACCATCTCTTCTAGGTGGTCCACCCAGTGGCTTGACAGCTCTTGAATGTCTGAGGTCTTGATATACTGTAGGTTTGGAATGGCCCAAGGGGCATGTCTGAAGATTTGATGGACTCTTCTGGCCAATTGCTGCTCATGTCTGTCTATATATGTAGCATCTGCAATTTCTTGATGGCTGGTCTCTAGGAACTCTTGGCGGAAGTGATGTCCCATCTCATACTCTTGCCACATGAGAAGGCATTGAGTGGCCATTGAGATTCTAGTTTCCATTTCATGGCAGTTCAGAGTGTAGTGGTAGGGGTCCCTTGTATAGAGATTCAGACTAGGGATTCTTCTAGTGTACAGTCTCATGGCCCTTCTGATGTCATTGAACATCTGTTCTTGAACTGATGGCCCAGGGTGGCTCCTTGATCTTGCTGTTTGGCAGGTGATGGCAGGCATTTTGTTTGTAGTAAGCCTTCTAGGTTGTAGATGCTGTTGTATCTCTTCTTGCTGCTACTTTTTATATTCTTGAAGGTCTTCTCCTTTGGTCCAGGGGTAGGGTTACCTGATTGTCAGTAGTATACCACTGAGGTCATTATGAGTCATTATGAGTTTCTGATGAAGATCATCTTAGGGTCAAGATGAGTCACAGATGAGTCACGACTTGCAATCGGTGGCTTGCAAAGTAACAGCAGTCTTCAGGTTCGGATGTCACTGGTTTCAAAGGCATCGTCACATCTGCTCCTTGCAAAATTAGAGCTGTCCTCGGTGGTGAGAGTTATACAGAGTTGGGTGATCTTAACTGCAGAGACAAACAGAATGCTGGTGCATTTGTGAGGACTGGCCATCCTTGTCTAGGGTGAGGGCTCCCATAGTCACGGCTGGGGGTTCAAACCTCTCAGAAATAGTTTTCCTATAATTGAGGCAATTTCTAGTAGTGACATCTGTTATGCTGATGGACTTGAGAAGTGAACTGATGCAATCAGCTTCTTGGATTCAGCTGAAGCATCTGTCATTCTTCATCAGAGATGATACAGATGAAGCAAGGGAGTTATTCAAATGTGTTTTGCTTCCCTTGAGTAGTAGAGCCTTATACAGTTGCAGTGTATCTTGGTCTTGAGAATAATTCCATCCAGGGTCTTGAGTTGATAGGTGTAGTTCATGAAAACTTGGTGAATGAGATATGGTCCTTCCCATTTTGGCTCGAGCTTGGCACTCCAGTTTCCTTCTATGATGGTATGGTATACCAGAACTTGCTGTCCGATAAGCAGGGGGTCCAAATCAGCTTTGCGGTCATAGTACTTCTTTTGCCATTCTTGTGCTTGTATTATGAATCCTCGTGCTTGCTGGCATACTTTGTGTAACTGGGCAATCTCCTTGGTGACTCGTTTCCTTAAATTTGGTTGGACTGGTTCAGCGGGATCTTGTACTTCTCGACCATACACCAGATAGAAGGGGGTCTGTTGGGTAGCAGTGGCCTTTGAGGTGCAGATACTGAACAGGATTGCTGGGAGGTAGATATCCCAGTTTAATTGATCTTGAGTCCTGCTGAGACCTCACTTGATGGTCTGGTTCATTCACTCGGTGAGTCCATTCACCTGTGGGTGGTAAGCTGTTGTTTGCTGCAGCTTGATCTTAGTTACTTGCAAAGGTTTTCATTGCTTTGTTGACAAATTCGCAGCCTTGGTCTGTGATGATTTCTTGAGGGACACCATGGCAGCTGAAAATTTCATCATACAGAATTCCAATGATTGTCTGAGCATCAGTAGTTTCAATGGCAAAGGCTTCATGCCATTTTGTCAGGTGGTCTTCAATAGTGAGAATATAGCATCTTCCTTGGCAAGTTACTGGTAAGGGTCCAATGATATCAATTCCAAGTCTCTGGAAAGCTCCGGCAGGGGCTGGGATTAGTATTAATAGTGCTTTGTTGGTTTGCTTTTGTCAGTATCTCTGGCAAGTATCACATTGTTGTATGTGAGTAGAAATCTGCTTCCTCATTTTGGGCCACCAGTATCTTTTCTTGATTCTGGCAATGGTAGCTCCAATTCCTCAGTGTGCATTCTGGTTATAGTTGGTTATAAGTATCTTTGGTATCTCATCTTCTCTTGGAACTCAGGTGTATTGGTCTCCTTCTACTCTCCAAAGTTCGCTGTCGCCTTCTTGAAATTTCTTGAAGTTTCTTTGGATAAACAGCTTGTAGGCTGGCTGGATTCCTTTCTTGAAGCTCCTATGATGCAGGCTCCAGATGAGGGTGAGGCACAATTCTTGATTCATTTGGATGAGCAGGAAGTAGCCTTCTCTTGTGGGGGCTCCTTCCCTTCTTGAGTTCATGGGATTCTTGACAAAGTGTCCACATTTGAATTCTTGATACCCTTCTTGTAGACAATAGTGAACTGGTATTCTTGCAGAGACATGATCCATCTGGCAAAGATTCCTGAGGGCTCTGGTTTCTTGAACAACCATTGGAGGGCTTGGTGGTCTGTGATGAGGGCAAATCTCTTTCCCAAGAGGTAGTGTCTGAAGTGGTCTACTGCCCATACTACTGCAAGGCATTCCAGTTTGGTGGCACTATAATTCGCCTGAGTCTCGTTTGTGGCTTTGCTAGTGTACTCAATGACATGTTCCTTCTTCTGGTCATTTTGTTGAGAGAGAATAGATCCAAGTCCAAGGGCAGAGACATCAGTTGCCAGGATGAATGGTTTGTCAAAATTTGACCGCACCAGGACAGGGGCTTTGGTGAGGGCTTTCATGAGTAGATCAAATGACTTCTACTGATCTTCCTTCCAGTAAAATGGTTGGTCCTTCTTGGAGATGTCTCGGAGTGGTGCTGCCTTGTCTGAAAATCTTGGGATGAATCTTCAGTAATAGAATGCTAACATGAGAAAGGATAGGGTCTCCTTTGCTGAGGTAGGAACCGGGTAGTTCTTGACTTTCTCCACCTTATGTGGGTCAGCATGTGTACCTTGAGCTGAGATAACATACCCCAGGTATTCGACTTGGTGTTTCCCAAAGAAGCATTTCTTGGCATTGAGTCTGAGTTCTGAGCTTCAGATGGTATCAAATACTTCATGGAGGTCTTGCAAGTATTGCTCAAATGTCTTGGAGTAGATGATTACATCATCTATATAGACTAGCACATTTCTTCCAATGAGGTCCCGATAGACATGGTTCATCATTCTTTGGAATGAAGCTGGTGCATTGCAGAGTCCAAATGGCATCTGGAGATATTCATACTGTCCTTGTCTGGTTATGAAGGCTGTTTTGCAGATGTCTTCCTTGGCTATGGGTATTACTTGGAATCCTTGGAACTGGTCTGTGGTAGTCATGTACTTGGCTTTCCAGAGGGCATTGAGGAGGTCATCTATTCTTAGCAGTGGGTAGGCATCTTCTGTAGTGACTTTGTTGAGTTTCCTGAAATCCATGACTAATCTCCATCCTCCTTTCTTTGGCATGATGATTGCTGGCAAAGCCCAGGGGCTTGATGAGGGTCTGATAACTCCATTTCGTAGCATTTCTTCTATGTGTTATTGTTCAAACTCGATCAGATGGTGTGGTGTTCGGTAGGGGCGCTGTAGGATAGGTTTTGCGTTTTCAGTATATATAGGATGCTCTCCATATTGATATGGTGGGAAGTTATTGTATGTGGTGGTAAATATATCCTTGTATTCTTCTATCAACTCCTGTATCTGTTGTTGCTGATCCTTGGTTAGAGTTGTCTCGATGTCAATGCTTTGATTGCTGAGTCTTCCTCCCTGGTACTGTTGGTCTCACCGGAGAGGGCTTGCCATTTCCCAAAAATTCAAAGACTTCCTCCTCATAGGTGTCTATCAATGGTTCGAAATATCCCAGTATTGTTCCTTTGGGAATGGTGATTACTTTGAAGCCCATATTCCTGATAGGGATGTGAATTGGTGACATCTGGTCATGAATTCCTTCTTCTGCCAGAAGTAGGTGATATTTTTCTTGGAGCTCCATCAATGGTGCAAATATCAAGTTGTCAGCTTCTACTGGGAGGTGTACATCAAGGCCTCTTTGCTGGTAAGGTTGTAGGGTGATATCTTCTCTTGCTCAGATGGGATGGCAGATATAGGGTCTCATTTGTCGGAACTGAGCTGCTCTTGCTACATGAACTTCGATGGGTGGTTCCTGGTAGTCTCTATTGGTGCTTCTAAAGCCTCCTTGTCTTCTCTCAGTGCTGTTCAGTTTCTTTGCTTCTTGGATGGTGGGTTGTGAAGTCTTGATGAAAAGTATCTAGCAGATAGCTGTCAAGGGGCTGAAGTTTTGGTGGGTCCTTCCGTTGTTGCAGATAATGACCTTGAGGGGGCCTCAGTAGTCTTGATCAATGACTCCTCCTTCCATGGTAATTCCTTTAGCTGCCAAAGGTGATCTTGATACCAGTTGACCATAGAGTCCCGGTGGTATGGCAAGTGCAATTTGGAGGTCAAAGGTCCTGGTACTTCTGGGTCAGATTACTGCTTGATAGGGGAGACAGAGGTCATACCCCACTGATCCTTCTGTTTGTGCAAGAGGGGGTTGAGCCCATGGTGACAGTAGCTTGACTTGAATGACTGGCTGAGTCTTGAGGAAGGGTACTCCAGCAGCTACAATTGTGGGTAGAAACTCCATTCATTCTGGCTTGAAGAATGACCAGTGTGCTCCTGTTTTTGGGTTCCTTGTGTAATTGATTCCTGTCCTTCTGAGTGGGTCAAGGGCTTCTATGAGGGTGAAGGCAAGATTAACTCCTTGATTTCCTTCATATGGGTGGGAGTGCCAACGGATGATGGCTAGAATTTCCAATGGTAGATCCCAGGTGGTGGTTTTGTTCTTTACTTTGCAGTTTCCTTTATGGTTGATCTCTTTGTACTTTTGGCAGGCCCAGCAGATTCGAGGTTCTTGCAGGGTGGGGTCCTTTCTCTTGACTTGGCTTTTGTAGACATCCTTGCTAAGATGAATACTTCGATGTTCACACCAGTAACAGGTGATCTTTCCACAATCACAGTGTCCTTTCTTGACAAAGCCTTCATTTCGCTCCTTGACTTCCTTGCTGGTGGAATATCTTTTTCAATACTTGTCAGAGGTGGGCAGGGTAATCTGAAGGGCTCGAGTGATGGTGTAGGAACTGCTGCTGTCTTTTTCGAATGTAAGAGTTTCAACAGGTTGTCAGGAAAGAATCTTTTGTTGCTCTTGGTATGTCTTCTTGAAGGTTTTTGGAGTTGCTCAGATGGGGACTGGTGCTCATCTTAATTCATCTCTATCTTCGATTGCTGGCATTGGAATCTTCTTGATGTCCAGGATTCAGCAGTTGATGCAATCATCTCTTGGTGAGTAGAAGCAGTTAAAATGCTCACACTTGCCTAGGTGGAAGGCTCACATGATTCGATTCTCTACCAATGGAGGTGGCGGCTGTGTGGATGGTCCTGCAAACTCACGTGCTGCTCTTTTGTTGTTGCTTCCATCAATCCTTGACTGTAAACCTTCAATGTCAATGACTCCAACAAAGGGTTCTTCTGGTCCACTATCTTGATCTCTAGGGACATCAAAGTCACTTCCCAATTCTTGCAGGAAATTTGCTTCACTTTCATCCTCATCCTCAGTAGTAGTGGTTGTCTCGCCATATCCTTGCCATTCTGTCTCAGAGGCTTGGCTTGCTTTTTTGATGACCCTCTTGACTCGATGGGTATCTTGTGCTTCTGCCCATGAATGGTGAAGACTAGGAGTTGCCTTCTGATGTCCACATTGGCTCCGACTCGGTGCATCCAATCTGTTCCCAAGATCAGATCATAGGAGGTTGCAGGGGTCACAACTGCTTGAGGAACATTGAGGCTGGCTTTCCCTACTTGAATGGGGATATTTGCATAAGTCCTGGGGGGTAGATGCTGATCCATCTGCCATGATTACTCTTGCCTTGGTTCCTTTGTCAATTCCCCAACCAATTCTTTCCAGCATTCTCTGGGTGATGATACAGACTGCTGCTCCAGTGTCAATAAGAATTCAGGTATTTTCACCATGTACTTTTCCACTTGCAAGCCTTGTGGATTGATGTTCCTGTTGCCGATTTTCATGCACTGCATGGATAGTGCTGGGCTCTTGTGTGTGTGGTCCTTGGATAGGGAGTCTCTTGGTATCTTCCTTGGCTTCCTTCAGGAATTTTCGCCTAACTTCTGGAGCATTCTTGAGGACTTGCTCGACAGTAAGACCTGTATTCTGTTGACGGATCTGGTCCCAAAGTGAGGCTGCTGCATGAGGCTTGCTGCTCCTTCGATGTTTGGTTCCTTGGGGGCAAGGTCTCTCGTTTCTAGTGGGCATCTCATCTGCTGAGGACTCCACACTCATGTGCTCATCTTCTTCAAGGTCAGGCAGGGTATGTAGTACTTGATACTCTGGATGGTACAGCCTCAGGCTCAGGGGCATCTCTTCTAACTCACTTGTCATTTTCCAGTAGAGTGTCCGAGGAGGAATGGCCATGCCTTGGGTGCTTGCCTGTGGATACTGTTACTGGCAGTGGTGGGGGTGGGATCCTTGGTAGTCTTCCTCATCCTCTGGTCTGTGCAGGGGTGGCATCCCAAGTTACCTTGGAGGGGTAGGCTTCATAATATGAGGGGGTGTCTCCTTGGTCTTGAAGCCAGGCTGTTTCTTCTTCCATTTGACAGATCTCTTCATCCATCTGAATAAGGTTGACATTTCTGTCATTGGACTGAGTAGCTTGCTTTCTTGGGCAGTGCCTTTGGATGTGGCCTTGATTTCTGCAGTAGAAACAAGTAGGGACATGGGGACCTGCTGTAGCTGAGCCTACAGTTGCAGCTGAGGGTGCCTGAGAAGAACTTCTATTGTCCTGTTGTCAGTAGTCTGATCTGTTATCATGACGGTAATCTTGTTGTCTCCCTCCTTGATTCTTCAACTGTGCTACTGTGATGGCTAAGTCCTTCATCTGTCTGGTGAGCATGGTCATTGGGTCATCTTGTACTCTTGGCGGCTGCTGCTGTTGCTGTGGCTGTTGACTGAATTGGGCTGAAACTGAAGGTGGGGGTCTATTCTCGTAGTTGGCCAACTGAGCCCTGAGGAATGCATTCTCTTGTTCTGCTGTAGTTCCTTGAGATCTTAGGACCTTAGCTCTAGTAGGTTCATGGTGAACTTGTACTTGCTGGACTGGTCTGTAGTCTGCTTCCCAACATCCTTATGCTCCAGCAACTTACTGTTCAATACTCCGATATCCCATCCTAATGACTTGCCTTCTGAGTTCTGGGTATAGGCCATTGAGGAAGGTAGTTGAAGCCAGTGCAAGTTGGACAGCAGGCTGCAAGTTTGCCTTGATCATCTGTGCTTGGATCCAATGGTAGAAACTCTTTGGGGTTTCATTGACAGCTTGGGTCATATAGGTCAGAGCTTCTTGTGCTTCTTGTTGGCATTCAAGACCATTGAACTGGGCATGGAGCCAGTTCTTGTGGATGGTGTATCTTTGTATATGATTTCCATGTAGTGCAAGGTGAGCTTCCTGTTCCGCTCTATGGATTTCTCCTCTATTATGTCTAGCTTGATTGTATCTTTGAAGAGCTGGGCCTCTCAAAAGTGACTCAACAATGCTGAGTTTTCTTTCTGCATCCCATCACTTGGCTGCTGCTTGTACTTCAATTTCTCCAATGAACTCTTCAATATCTTCATTATCTGCTCTTTGGAACTTCTGTAAGTAACTCATATCTGGCTCATCTTCGCTGTTCTCACTGTCTGAGGCTAGTTCAGGGTTAGTGTTCCTTGATGGTCCTTGTGGGAAAGGGGAGGGTGCTCAATGTACAGGCAGTACAGACAGAGGGCAGTCAGGTGAGTGGGCTGATTAACATGGCAGTGATCGGATACCAAATGTGGGTGGTCTGACGATTAACATGCATGGGAGTGGTTAACATGATGGTAGGCAAGTAAAAGTGGGTGGGAGTGGCAATCTTTCTGTCTTGAATAAGCGGTCTGGACGGATCGAGTAATGTGCGGTGATCATGCATGGGGCAGTGATCCTAAACTAAGCAGCTCAGTTGTAGCGGGAATTGTTCATAGATCGACATTCGATTAACTTGAGAGCGGGTTTCTGATAGTCTTCTGGCAGATCTCTATCTGAAATGTGCGGTGGTCCTTGGCAGCGATTTCCTTAGTGGCGGCAATTGACTGACTTGACAGGTTTCTTAACTTGGCAGCTGGGTCGATACAAATTTTGGTATGTGGCAAGAGAAAATTCTTTAACTCAAACCTTGAGCAATTGTTGCTCTAGTTGTCTTGATCTCAGAATTCTGGTTCTCTTGGAGGCAGGTGTTTCTTTGTAAAACTCTTGAACTGACTGAGGATTTATTCACTGCAGTTTGGGGGGGGGATTTATACAGAGTTGTGCACAGATTTTGCTAAGTATATGGCTAAGTAATTGGTAATTCCCTACTCTTGAATTAGCACAGATTTGGAAGTCAAGTGACTAACTAGTAGAATAAGGCTAATCCTTTGTTTGTGATGAATAAGACTAGTTAAAGTGCAGTCACTGTTTGTGCAACTAACTAACTAGATCAAATTTGGCTAATAGAACCATCACTGTTCAACCTGAAGTTTAGTGTGACTGAGATTATGTTATCTTCTTCTTCTTCCTCATTTTCTTCAGGGTATCTGGCCAAATCATTTTCTGCAACTTTCACCAGTGAGCTGGCTTCAGTTGGGGGTTCTGAGGGTGTGGAGGAGGTGTCTGCATGTCTTTCCAAGAGGTTGTTAAAGTCCTCTTCCCACAAAACAAATGGGTCGCTGTTATTTCCTTAGTCTTGAGGAGTGATGTCAGCAGTGATGATGTCACTGTTGATGATGTCATCATCAGTGAAGGGCGCAGAGTACTCTTGCTGCTCCTGTGGTCTCCAGTCTATGAGGTTTTCTTCTACAAAATAGGGGACATCTGTGGGGTTCTGTGGGGCGCAGATCCTCAGAGGAGGGCCTTGGAATAGATCTGATAAACTGGTCTGGATTATCTTCCAGAAGGGAGTTCCAGAGGTCTTGTACTTCTTTACTCTTAACTGGAATGGCAGATTGGGCCTCTTCTGCTACCATCTCTTCTAGGTAGTCCACCCGGCAGCTTGACAGCTCTTGAATGTCTGAGGTCTTGATATACTGTAGGTTTGGAATGGCCCAAGGGGCATGTCTGAAGATTTGATGGACTCTTCTGGCCAATTGCTGCTCATGCCTGTCCATACATGTAGTATCTGCAATTTCTTGATGGCTGGCCTCTAGGAACTCTTGGCAGAGGTGATGTCCCATCTCATACTCTTGCCACATGAGAAGGCATTGAGTGGCCATTGAGATTCTGGTTTCCATTTCATGGTGGTTCAGAGTGTAGTGGTAGGGGTCCCTTGTATAGAGATTCAGACTAGAGATTCTTCTAGTGCACAGTCTCATGGCCCTTCTGATTTCATTGAACATCTGTTCTTGAACTGATGGCCCAGGGTGGCTCCTTGATCTTGCTGTTTGGCAGGTGATGGCAGGCATTTTGTTTGTAGTAAGCCTTCTTGATTGTAGATGCTGTTGTATCTCTTCTTGCTGCTACTTTTTATATTCTTGAAGGTCTTCTCCTTTGGTCTGGGGATAGAGTCACCTGATTGTCAGTAGTATACCACTGAGGTCATTATGAGTCATTATGAGTTTCTGATGAAGATTATCTTAGGGTCAAGATGAGTTATGGATGAGTTATGACTTGCAATCAGTGGCTTGCAAAGTAAAAACAGTCTTCAGGTTCTGATGTCACTGGTTTCAAAGGCATCATCACACTAGATATAGTAAGTTTTTTGTAATATACAAATTTATCTATTTAAGATCTATATGTAAGATATTAA